>LBNU01030628.1:12314-61917 GCA_014162995.1 Artemisia annua
AAACACCTCTTTCATTTCATTTATCTCTTGTTTAAGTGATGTTTCCATGTATTCAAAATGGTTTTTGATTTGTTTAAAAAATGGAATGACTTATGTGAGATAACATTCTTTTGTAACTTCAAAACCCCTTTCCCCCTCAGTAATTCCCGTTGGAGTAATCCTCTTTTTACACGTTTTGTCAAAATCCGCAAACATTTGATATAGTACATACATGATAATAAGAGTTTTACATTGAGTGGGAAGTGCTATCTGAACTAGGTTCATGGGTGTATTGGGAGGATACACCGTGGGTTTAGCAAACTTAAGGGGAGTGGAAGCCATAAGAAGTTCAGCTTTCATTTTTTCCACATCAAATGCCCAAAAAATCTGTTCAGGGGTTAACTTAGTTTGTGGCACAAAGACAGTCAATCAGTTCTGCTCATAGTAGTTATGGGGCTTGATATTAACACGATTTGCTATGCACTTAGGATCCTTCATCTTATCCTCAAGTTTTTTCCTATTTTTTGTTTCAATTTCAACAATCTCTTCTGTATCACGCACATCAGGGGAATCATGATTGGGCTTAAGCATCACATTATAGTCATATAAGGCAGGTTGAGAGGCACTAACGCTCCTAAGATAATTAGTTTTAGGCACACCTGTATCCTTATCACTATGTTTATCACGAAGCTTAATGTGCTTATGCATCATTTGAGCAGTTTGAATGGTTTGGCCTTGTGTGTACAATTTGTTTTCAAGCTTGTTCTTTAAGGCCTTTAATTGGGAAAAATCGTTTAGAAGTTTAGTTTCTTTGCTTTGAAAATCTAATTTTAGTGTGTTGACACTGTTTTGAATCTCCTGTTTTTGTTTAACAGTTTGATTGATTTGATTTTGCAAAGATTTTATTTCCCCTCTTAACTCTTCTTCCTTTAAATTCCTCTTGGTAATTTATGTACACATTTGCCAATTCATTTTCTGTTCACGTTCAGTTAACTCAAATTTTGCACGTTGTTGATACATGTTCACCTGTTCTTTGAGAATATTAATCCTAGTGGTTAAGGTGTCATCAGGAATAACAGCAGTATAATCATCATATTCACAAGTATCATTATTAATGAAAGAGTCATCACTAGGTAAAGTACTTTCGATACTTTGTTTCAAGTATTGCTCATATGGGACAACATTACTATTACCCATATCAGCAGAATTTGAAACAATAGTGTCTGTGTGTTTTACTTCGTTATGAGTCCTTTGATAGTGCATCACATCGTCAACATGTGTATCTTCAGATGCTCTACTAGATTCATCAGACTCTTTATTGTTATCCATATGTTGTTGTTTTGAGGAAACATTAGTGTTTTTCAAACCAACATCATCTGGCGTGACAATACTAGTTTGATGAACCTCATCGAGTATCGTTGGAATGACACATGTTTCATATGTGTCATATAATTTGAGTACCTCAGAAATGATGGATGATTTGGAAGATCCTGATTGATTTGCCGATGTGATCGCAGATGTAAGCTTGGCCATAAAGATGGTTTGTGCAGTAGGTTAATCATCAACATCAGAATCAAATGCATCACAATCTTCAGCCTGGAAGATGTTTGGGTCATTTAGAGCAAGATCCTGGACTGGTTGATCATCCACATCAGCATCAAAGGAGTTTGCTTCATCACCAGCAAGAAAGAGCAGCTGTTCCTCATCCAATTTAACACCATTCTCTTGTGCTTGCATCAACAGCATCTTATCTTTGAAGTAGTCGGAGTTCTGAGGACGTTTTGGTTCAGTGCAGTTTCTTGCAATATGACCTAGCCCACCACAATTGTAACACTTGATTTGCCTTCCTTGTCCTTGATTACCATTTCCCATTCTGTTCTGAGCATTTCCTCGGACATTTTGTCTTCCTTGAACCACAACACGCCCATCTTCCACAACAGCAAGATTACGTGGATTAGATGAGGTTCTGAGTTGATTGTTGGTTTGAAGAAGAGAGCTTCTGAAGTGTTGAACCAGTAGAGAGACTTGATTGGAGAGGTTATCAATTCTCTTGTCCATGTAGGAATTTCCCGATTCTTGTGAGTTGGTTTTGACACTTGCTGATTGCATTGAGGCTTGTCCAAGAGTTGACTGATTCTGTGTTGCTTGAGTAGTGATTGGAGGGTTGATTAAGTCAGCTGAGAATTGGTTGAAACCTTGAGCACTGGAGATTAGAGCAAGAGAATCATTTGAGGGATGAAACTTTTCTCTTAGCTGACGATCATACATGGCATGTTTCTCATGTGGTTGTAGATAAGCATAGAGTTGCTCATAGTTGGTGTTTCTGAGACCTTTGTTTAGCTTCACAGCCGTGACAAATTGATCCCATTTTGGCGACATGTTATTGACGAACTTTTAGTTGAGTTGGATGTTGGGCATTGTCATTCTGATCATTCTCATGTCATTCACAAGCTTGTGGAATCTGACATANTTTAAAGACGTCAAACATTACTTCTGGGACGACCCCTTCCTGTTCAAAATCTTAGCTGACGGTCATACATGGCATGTTTCTCATGTTGTTGTAGATAAGCATAGAGTTGCTCATAGTTGGTGTTTCTGAGACCTTTGTTTAGCTTCACAGCCGTGACAAATCGATCCCATTCAGGCGACATGTTATTGACGAACTTTGAGTTGAGTTGGATGTTGAGCATTGTCATTCTGATCATTCTCATGTCATTCACAAGCTTGTGGAATCTGACATAATAATCATTGATGCTTTCACCAGGGTTCATCTTAAAGTGCTCGAATTCATCGTACAACTGAGACTCACGATCTTCCTTTGTTAATTCTGAACCAGCTAGTAACATTTTGACATTGTCCCAAACAGCTTTGGCCTCAGTGTTGAAGTTAATCAGTTTGTATATGTCCTTTGGTAGCCCTTGTACCACAATGTTTGAAGCACGAATGTCAGCATCATATCTTTTCTTTTCAGCTTCATTCAGATCATTGTACGTACGAGGTCTGTCAATTCCAAGGGTGACTGTCCCATCATCACCAGTGGAGATAACATCTCTGGTAGTGCCCATTTGGAATGGCCCTTCATCAATTGACCTCAGAATGTTTTCCCCATTTTCTTTGCCTTGACAATACAAGCGAATTCTTTGTGACCAAGACTCATAGTCCGTTCTTTCTAGCATTGGAGGTCGAGTGTCAGACCCAGCAGCTTGGATATCATCAATAGATGTTACAGTAGTCATGATGACAAGGTCTTAGACGGGATTTTACAACACACGTGACTTAAACCGAGAAATCGATTCTTTCCCGGGATTTTACTAAAGTCAACCAGGAAAACCGCTAAGATAAGTAAACCGCTGGTACAGTAACCGCTGACAAGTAACCGCTGAAAGAAAACCGCTGATGTAATAACCGCTGAAACTTAACCGCTGGAATAGTAACCGCTGATTATTAAACCGCTGACAATAGTAACCGCTGACAGAGTAACCGCTAGTAAAGTAACCACTGAAGAGTAAACCGCTGGTAACTTAACCGCTGAAGAGTAAACCGCTGGAAGTTAACCGCTGAAACAGTACAAAGTACAGCGTAATGTTCGCTCCACTACTTGTACTAACCGCTAATACTTAACCGCTGAAACCCAAGTTAACCGCTGCGAAGAACACCTTAACGTAGAGCAAACCGCTGCCAAGAAAACGTTCCAAAACAACTCGTACACTTCACAAACGTTAGATTTAGTCCAACCAACTGATAAACTAGATGAATCTAACCCCTCTAATCCTAGAAGTACAAGAAAGAACACAAGAATCACCACGAACAAGCTCCAAAATGAGTAGAAACCACCCTAAACTAGTAGAAACCAAAACAAACCATACACCACAAGTCCTACAATCCCTAGGATGTAACCATGGCTCTTGATACCAATTGTAGAACACTAGATAACATCACAAACACGCTCATACTTGTGGTTTTGGTTCGTTGCATATAAGAAAGAAAAGAAAGAAATGTAGAGAGAGAAAGTTAGAGAGAGAAAGAGGTGAAGCCTTGAGAGAAAACAAAAAAAAAGAAAATGAGATTATGAGAAGGCTTACCCTCTCCAAGGATGGAGAGGGTATTTATATGTACATGGGTTTTGCCACTTGGGCGTGCCACTTGGGCTGCGGATCAGGTATACAGTGGGTAAAGACCCGTCCTTCTTCCGCGAACTAATCTACTTCTAAACTACGTTTAACTAACTATTGTAACTACTACGAGCTAAACAATGCTTAATCATATCTGGGGTGACCGAATCTTTCTTATACAAAAAGCGTATTCCTAACAATCTCCCCCTAAGGGAGGTCACCCCTGGAAAAATTCTTGAATTCTTGCATTGAGATCTTTGTAGATTCTTTTGTAGCTCGTAGTTGTTGATTCTTCATTGATAAACGACTCAAGATGACTTCCTTGATGTATATGATGATCTTTTGACTTTGCTCTTCGCTCTTCATCCATATAATTAGCTTCAAGTCATCTTTGAGTGTATGTGTCTCTTTGTGATGTTGTGATTGTCTTTGTGATGTCATGCTTACACTTTTCTGGATCATGATCTTCTGCATCAGAGTTGTGGAAGCATAGTCGAAGCCCATTCCTTGATCATGATATCTTGAGTTATGATGTTGAAGTGTAAGCATGAGATGATGAATCTGCATCTTTTCAGCAATCGGCATCAATCGTCAACTTCTTTGTCTTTGGTGTGATTACGCCTTTCCAACATGCCCATACATCTTTGTTGAGTAGATCTTCCCGGTTGAACAGTTCTGACGTCTCCTTTTAGATGTTGGTATGAGCATGTGGAACTAGAGTGATGGTGGTGAACATGGTAAGTTTGGTATGTTGAGCTGCATAAAACTTGGTTAGTAATAAACATACCGGCACTTACAAGTTCGGACTTCGAGATCGTCAACAGCATAGTGTGAAGACTTTCTCTAATCCTTACCAAGGCCGTTCCTAATCGGATGCCCCCGAAAGGGCTTTCACTGACATACCGAAGTACACCAACGATTAGGTGAGTCGCTGGAGATCACCCCACGACTGTAGACCTTTTGGAACACCACCGAACACACTAAGCGTAACCCACAAGAGATTACCGAAGTGACCTGCTGTCAGGGCTGTTTGATGTTGACCCTGGCAGGAGTTTCCACTCAATCACTGGGAAATACTTATGTATATTCCCTCATAAGTGTTCTCGGCAGATTGCTAAGATCTGCGTAGGACTCAAAATATTACATCTGGTGTCCTTAATGTTGAACAACCAGTGTAGAAGTATCAAGTGTTCCTATGAGATCTTTTGATGCATCTCTTGGCTCTAGACTCGATAAGTGCACATTGGTTATCCTATTCGGAGACTAGGGAGGGGTCTCCTGTTTCAATATCAACTAGCTCTAAGAGACTAGTCGATAGTTTACACCGGTTCCCCGTGAGAATGAAACAAGCTCTTTTAAGAGAACTTGAGTGGCTGGGAGGTTTAGTGCAGTGCGTCACTGGGTCCATGACGTCTTTATCTTCAATACCGATGTTACCTTGGTAACAATCAGTAGCATATGAATTGAACCCGGTTTCTGCCCTAAGGTTGAATAATTGGAGGGCTATTTCTTTTCACCCTTTCTCAATTCATTTCTTTTTAATTCTTCAACCCCTTCAGTGCTTACCGAGACTTCATTTACTAGAACCTTGTTGGGTTTGTTCCAGTCCTAGCTCAGTCTCAGTCGGCACTTTTCCCTTTCTCACTTTTCTCCTTTTTTCAATCATTCCTAAGGACTTCTAATCTATCTATTGGATTGTCCCTGGGAAGATCCTTCCGGTTCTGGTGGATCATGTGAACATATACCTAACCCTACCATCCTTATAACTCCATGCATTAAATAAAAGTAGTCGGTCTTTTGGTATCTTTAAACAATCTCCATATAACCAAATCATTGAAAATTCTCTCAAAGTGTTCATGAATAAGAAACACATTTTGTTGACACTTTGAGAGTTTTATCATTTTTCAAATACTCCCCTCTTAACATGTGCTCATAAGAAGAAAGAAATTTGCACATGTCGGGGTGAGTTGCACTTATTTTGAATTGATCTGCTCTTAATAGACATATACCGGAGGGACACGTTTACGTTGCTTAGTTAAAGGGATCCATTATCAGCTTTTAGGTGATAACTAGCCCTAATAACTAACTTGAAGTTGTTAACATTCCTTAAAAAGGAAGTTAGACCCGTCAAAGCATACATCTAAAAAGAGTTTCTCGAAACCGGTACTTTCTACTTTGACTAGTCCTTTTCGAGACACGTTTACATCACTGGTTAGACCAACTTGAAATTATTACCCGGCCAGGACACGTCTTTTCGATTCACGACTTACATGTTTCGTCAATTCATGAGTCAAATTCTGAGTCATAATCATTTCACGGTGTTTACCTATTATTGTAAAAACACGCAAAAGACTCATAGCCACTTGCTCCCCCTCAATATGTGCCCATTGATTGAATCAATTTTTTAAAACTTTGGCACATACGGGTGAGCATTCATTCGAGATTGCTTATTCATCATTTTTCAACACTTGCTCCCCCTCAGTATGTGCTTTGTTCATAATCCAAAATCTTTGAAAATTTAGCACATACGGGAGCTATCTTCACATTTAAACATTTGCTCCCCCTTAATATGTGCTTTGCTTAAAATCCAAAATCTTTATCATTTTAGCACATAAGGGAGCGTTCTTTTAAGTCCACAAACGTTCTTTATTAGTCCAAAACATCACTTTTAAATCAGTTTTTATATTAAAATCACATTTTCTCCCCCGATCATAAAATTTCAAATCTTTTGAGATTTTGTGATCCCAATTGATTTAAATGATTTTCTAAAAAGCTTTGGAGAGACATGTGATAAAATTTTAAACGTTTACTGATTTTGAGACACTTTTTGAGTTTTCACTGTGGCTGGTGCACAAAGTTTTTTTAAAGGTGCAGAAATTTTGAGCACATACGCTCCCCCTCAATTAATGACCCATTTTTCCATTTTAACGTTTAGTAGCCATTAATGTGAGTGGTAACGTATACGAGAAAATTTAAGACCAATGGCCACCTTGTACACCACAAAATCTCTTTTGAAGAATTTTAGAAGAAAGAGATTTTGGGAAAAGAAGACTTCTCTTCTTTTACTAGAAAGGCTGCACTGAAGCGTACAACTTTTCGGATGATCCACACACAGTGAATGAGGCTAAGTTGTTGATTGTGCCACTTGCTGAGGTGCCTGGGTACAAGCCGGACACCCTCGATGAGCTCATCGCTGCTATGGAGGAAATGAAGCAAGTTGAGCTTCCTCAGATCGCGCAGCTGGAGCGCGACCAAGATTACCCGATTGATGTAATCATGAAGGGGCTCACTTTGGCGAGGCATCTGATGGACGATGCTGACCAGCAACCAGACTTCTACCTGAAGCCTGATGTTTCGCAGTTGCAGGTACCCCTCTTCGCCCATCCGCGTGATATACTTAATCCTTTCAATATTGAGAAGGAGGTGCCTCTGCAGGTATCCTTGAATGCCCACGCTTCCAGACTTGCCAGGAAGAAAGGCATCAAGGGGAAGGCTATCCTGTGCGGCATTGGCGCGGCTCATCTCCCCAGGTCCGATAGAGTACCGGTTAGCGTGCCAACGGTTGCTCCTAGTGATGTTGAACTGCTGAAGAGGCTTGGGGATGCTAAGTGTAGGATACTAGTTAACATCACAAACACAAATATACTTGTGGTTGGCTCGTTAATGGTAAGAAAGAAAGAAAGAAATTCTAGAGAGAGAAAGTAGAGAGAGAAAGAAGTGAAGCCTTAGAGAGAAAACCAAAAAAAAGAAAATGAGATTATGAGAATGCTTACCCTCTCCAAGGATGGAGAGGGGTTTGTATACATGGATTTTGCCACTAGGGCGTGCCACTTGGGCTGCGGATCAGGTATACAGTGGGTAAAGACCCGTCCTTCATCCGCGAACTAATCTAATTCTAAACTACGTATAACTAGCTAATGTAACTACTACGAGCTAAACAATGCTTAATCATATCTGGGGTGACCGAATCTTTCTTATGGATGATCGAATCTTTCTTATCCAAAAATCGTATTCCTAACACTAAGGATGCAGCCTTTTGTGGTAGCAGCACCCAGCTGAGGCGTACACATAGCTTTTAGGCTTGTATGATGTTTTTTGAACAAATTTGTATGTATAAACACGTCGTTTATAATGATAAGGAGTTCATTTGTACATTTGCCTTTTTTGTATGCACTTAGCCTTTTTTGTATGCACTTAGCCTTTTTTGAGTTCTCCAAGCACTTATAATTATGTTTGAACTTGTTGTTCTTCGTGAGTATTTTGAGTGCTATTTGTACATAACTTACGTATCTTTGCATCAAGACTTCTAAGTATCCAAAGCGTGCTCAAAAGAAAATCATAATCATGTATAAAGTTTAAAAAGTAAAGATCATATTCGTGTATGAAATTTGTAACTTAGAAAAAATCACAGTTATATATGAATTTTGACAAGTGTATGCAGCATACTGCGAATATTATTTTAAGGAGTCAAGAGTCTTGGCTCCTAAATTGTTAAACGTGCACTGTGTGCAATGTTGCGCATCCATCGTGGGGTGCGCAAGTGACTTACGCCAACGTCTTGAGCGTGAGGTGTTTAACAAGGATGCGTGATCCGATGTTGATGGGTTTGCAACCCTCTTACTCAACGAGTTGTTTAGTAGGTTAACTCATCCTTTTACCATCGTGGGTATTAATAAGTGCATGCACGCCATGTAGGCTAAAGATAATGTAACCAACACATTGAAACATAAATAGTATTTAAATAACAATGTAGAGAAAGTACTTCGCGGAGTTAGCTAGAAACCGCGAATTTGAATTAATGCTTGCAAGTTTTTATAAAAAAGAGGAATTACTTATATAGATAAAATAGAAAAAACAAGAATAGAAATACATGGATCTTTATTAGGGCACTTACTAAAGTGTGTGGGTGTCCATGTGGGGCCGTAGCCTTTTATAAAGATAGCATCTCTTGAGATTGCGAATGTTCCACGTGCGTTGTAGCTCATGGCCATCCTTATCGCGCAGCTTGTACGCGCCTTTTCCAAGTGCTTCAACGACCTCGTAAGGTCCTTCCCACTTTGGTCCTAGCTTTCTAGTATCTTCTGCATGGCTTGAGTCGTTTTCGCAGTATACGAAATCGCCTGGTCTGAATGAAGTACTTCGTACTTTGGCGTCATAGTATCCTTTCATTCTTGACTTGGCTTTTTCTTCCCGTATCGCTGCGCGTTCACGCCTTTCTTCCAATAGATCTAAGTCTATGTGCCGCTCATCATCATTTGTGGTAATGTTAACTTCCGTTGTGCGAATGGTTGGCATCCCGATTTCGGCCGGTATGACAGCTTCTGTCCCATAGACAAGGGAAAAGGGGGTGTCTCCGTTGCTAACCTTGATGGTTGTGCGGTGCGCCCATAAAACATGCGAAAGTTCTTCCACCCATCTTCCTTTGTGTCTGTCCAGACGTGCTTTGATTCCTTCACCTAGACTGCGATTCGCACGTTCAACCAGACCATTGGTTTGTGGGTGCGTTACTGACGCGAAGTGTTGTGTGATATTCAGTTGCTCGCACCAATCTTTGAACGGATTGTCACGGAATTGTTTTCCGTTGTCTGAGATGATTTCTCCAGGTAATCCAAAGCGACATACTATGTTATCCCAAACGAATCGCTTGACTTGGTTGCCTGTGATTGTTGCCACTGC
This sequence comes from Artemisia annua, assembly GCA_014162995.1. Lineage (NCBI taxonomy): Eukaryota > Viridiplantae > Streptophyta > Magnoliopsida > Asterales > Asteraceae > Artemisia > Artemisia annua. The sequence continues at coordinate 22,082 of LBNU01030628.1, forward strand.
CTTTGCCTCAATCCACTTAGTGAAGTAATCTATTGCCACAATAAGGAATCTCAATCCTCCTGCGGCAACAGGAAAAGGTCCAGCGATGTCGATACCCCACTTGTAGAATGGCCATGGTGATGTGATGGGTGTTAGCTCGTGCTGTGGTCGGCGCGGGATGGGTCTATGAACTTGGCAGTCGCTGCACTTCCGCACCAAATCCCGCGCATCACGGTGCATAGTGGGCCAGTAGTATCCTGAACTTAAGGCTCGCGCCACGACAGACCGTGGTCCTGAGTGCATACTGCATTGTAACACCCCAACCCGAAAAGGGCTAAAGTGTAACATTATGGAGTCAAATCAGAACACAAGTGAAACGGAGATACAATACTAATACAAAACTTACAAGGGTTACAAAGGAAACAAAACAAAGTACAAGGTACAAAAGGGCAACAACAATACTAAGCCCAAAACAAACTACTTCTAAGCATCTCTAAGTTCAGCAAGTGTCTAACAGGGTGAAGTCTTCTAAGCCCAAAAACAAGGCCTTCGTCCATAACCCAGCTTCCTACTAAACCTGCCGCATGAGAAAAGAAATGCGGCTGAGCTTACAAAGCTCAGTGAACAGATATATATAAACGAAGTAATAATAATGAATCAGAAACAGAGTCAGAAACTGAAACAGATATAGTGCAAGAGTAAGATCATAAGGTATAGTCAAAGTGTAAGGGTAAAGAAAAGTAGGTCAGTAATCCTCCTGAGCCTAGAACAGATCAGATAATATCATAATACCAGTAACCATAAATCTTCATCATCAGTAACCATACGGAGTAGCTAGCTCCTAGAAATGTGAAAGGCGTGTAATGCACACATGCACCAGTCACCAGACATATATATCAGATAATTATAACAGATACAGAAACAGATCTAGGATGCATCCATAGGCCCCTGCAGACAAATCATAATCATAGTGGCCATAACATATAACAGATAAGGGACGGTGTGGAACATCACTCGACCACACTAGAGTCATGTCACTGGTGCATCAATGACACGACCATGTTACCTTCATGGCTAGGGAAATGGCTCGGGTATCAAACTGAGGGTCAGATAACATATCATATAGGTCATATCAAAAGGTTCATATTAAATGGTTCAGAAAGTCATAACAAAGGTTCATAAATCAGAGGTCAATGTCAAAGGTTCATAATCAGAGGTGCATAGCAAAGGTTCAATAATAAAGGTTCAGAAATCAGAGGTTCATAATCAAGGGATCAATATCAAGGATCAATGTCAAATGATCTATATCAAAGGATCAATCAAAGATTTAATATCAACGGGTCAAAAAGGAGAGGTCAAAGCCAGGGTTCCAATCCACAGGGTTCATTAATCCAAGTTCCAAAGTCCCACAGTTCATGATCAAAAGGGTCATAAAGAGAGTTTAAAACAAAAGATCCATTTAGCAGGTCCCCATCACTTGTTTAAAAGTTTCGTAGTACAATCCCACTTAAAAGGTTTATAACAAAAGTTCATTTAGAAAAGATCTCTCAAAAGATGACATTTATAAAGGTGATTCTTTAATAACGGTTTTCACAAGATATTCTTTACAAGTGGTCTTCATGAATTTATAAAATCCCATATAAGATTTGTCTTAAATCATATTAAAAGTGTCGTTATAAAATAATTTCTCCTTTAAATGTCTCAATGTCATAATTTTAAGAAAAGAGATTTCACCTCCCGTTATAATATCCCAAAAGAACCTTCAAAGTCTCTCAAGGGTTTCATCTCCCGTTATAATATCCCAAAGAATGTCCAAGGTCTCACAAAGGTTCAAAGATTAAGGTCACAAAAGGTTATCGAACGGATCATAAGAGTTCAAACGAATAACAATAGGATCACAAATACCGGAGAAACACATCAATCATAGAGCCAAGTACGAAGGATCATAACCAAGAACAAACGGAAGTCATAACACAATAATCAAGTCAAAGACAAAGTCAAGAGAGAGAAAGTGTGCACTCTTACTGAAAGAGTACGGAATATCTGTACCTCAATCCAAAGCAATAGCAAGGTCACAAGTCAAAATGAGATAGACGGATCACTCCCGCTTCACTGAACCTAGAAGAGAAGTGGATACGGATTATGAAGAATTTCAATTTGTTTAAGATACCCCTTTTAGTTGTCTTTCCATTTTTAGAAACTTTCCATATTTAGCAGCTTTCTATTTTAGGTAACTTTCTATTTTTAGTAAGTTTCCTTATTAAAAAGGTTTCCAATTTTAGAAGTTTCCATAAATAGTACCTTCCAAAAATAGCAGCTTGCCATATATAGCAGGTTTCCCAAAGTAGTAAGATTTCATAATTAGAAAGTTTCCATAAATAGTAGGTTTCTATAATTAGAAGGTTTCTATGATTAGAAAGTTCCAAATTTAGTAATATCAAATGTTCAAGGTTAATACAACTTATTTGGAATAAATTAAGGACTTAATATGACAGCTTTTCATGATTTAGGGTGCAAAGTGTAAATATGCCAAAGTTAAGGTGTAAAGTGTAAATATCAAATCTTTACATATTTTATACAAATAGTCCAGAGATTAATCATATTTACTATCCAATCCATTAGTTTACAAATAGTATCATTTAAACCCTTAACTTTCAATTATTACATTTTAAGTCCTTATAATTACTTAAATTACAAAATAATTATTTTATATGCATAAATACATGTCAAAATATTTTATGACCAGAGGTTAACATATTTTACACGTTTCTTATTAACTACACAAATGAACCTTCAAGTTCCCCAATTTTACAATTTGACCCCTTAATTATAATTAATTAATAATCAACTTTTAATAATTCCAATTTAGCATATTAACCCATCAAATATTCAAATTATCATTTCCAGTGCCTCATACTTGTTATGAAATGACCAGAAACCTAACTTTCAGAATTTTACACTCCTGGTCCCTTAACTTTAATTATTTAACAATTGAATTTAAAACATAATTAAATTACAAATTAAATACCAAAAATTATCAAATATGCATAAATGGTCCCCATACTTATTTTTACCCAAAAGCTAATGTTTTTCTACAGTTAACAGGACTGGCCAACAATTTTTAGTAATTACAAAACAGCCCCTCAATTTTTAATTACTTTAATTAGAATTATAAGTAAATCGATTTAAATCCCTTAAATATCCAAAATAGCATATATGGTCCTCATAATTATTTTTACCATGACCTTACTGTTCAAATAAGATTTAAAAAAATAACCCACCAAATTAAAAAACACACCCTTTCATATTTATCAATTTCTAGCCGATTTAATTAATTAAAAGAAACAAACCCTAAATTATTTTTCCAAAATTTTTCCATCTCTTATCTGATCAATTAGGATTATTTAAGCACAAAATACAAGCCTTAGTTCAGATCCTTGGTCCATTCGATCCATTTCATAATTATTTTTATTTATTATTTAACCGCTTTTATTGTTAATTCAAAATAATTCATCAAAGCCTCCAAAAATTCGATAACTATTTCATTTAATTAGTTATACATGTAAGAAACCCAGAAAAATATGATCAAAAATTATAGAACCTTAATATGGCCGATCCATAAATAATTTAATTTTAGGGTTTAAAAACAAATAAAATATCATTCGGCCTATATTCTTTGCATGGATCAAATCTAACCATTTCTGTAGATTATATGTGATATGAGGAGTGTAAAAAAAATACCAAACGAATTTTAGAACGTAGGAGGAAGCCACACGAATTTTTATTTGCTCGGTTTGATTTAATCGGCACAAAAGAAATCCGCAACAAATCGTGCACCCTTCAAGACTTGATCCAACAATTTTCCTTGCTTCTTTAGACCCTTAGTCGACCAGAATAATTTCCCAAAAATTTCCAGGACCAAAGATGGAGGAGTAGGAATTTTAGAGAGAACCGTATGTTTAGTTTTTGTGATTTTTGGAAAGAGATAATGTGCATAACTCTTGTAGCAATTTACTAGGGATATATAGATGATAATGGGCTGGAATTGGCGTGATATATGGAGAGAAATCAGATCAGTATTATTTCCATATTTAATTTATGCATATCCTTTACATTTAAATGTTGTACAAAAATTAAAATACAAAAAGGCCTAGTTACATGCATTTAGTCGATTATATATATATACCTTGGTTATTCAAAATAATTAAAATTTTCAAATAAAATTTATTATGGATCATATGTTAATTATTTGTGATTTTTAGAATTAATATGATAATTTGCTTTAGCTTTTATCAAAATTTAATTCATAGGGGCATTTTGGTAATTTTGGCGTATTATGAAATTGTGGGTTTTACAGCATGAACCAGCATGGATCGCTCGGAGCACGTAATCTGCCTGAAGAGGTCCAACGCACCTAAGCCATGGTTGCAGGAATGAGCGCCTGTATAGGAGAGTATAGTGTTTCCCCGGGTCGTTAAAGTCCCAACGAGGTTGAAATTGTATTTTGGAAAACGTTTTTGGGAAGAGTGATTTGGGAATAGTAACCAGATTGTGAATGATTATTTGGATTTTTACACTACTGATTGCTTGGAGTTTAAAATGAAAATGCACAAATATAGATATGACAAATATATAAAACAAAATGCAAATAAGCAAAGTACAGGNTACAAAAAGGCCTAGTTACATGCATTTAGTCGATTATATATATATACCTTGGTTATTCAAAATAATTAAAATTTTCAAATAAAATTTATTATGGATCATATGTTAATTATTTGTGATTTTTAGAATTAATATGATAATTTGCTTTAGCTTTTATCAAAATTTAATTCATAGGGGCATTTTGGTAATTTTGGCGTATTATGAAATTGTGGGTTTTACAGCATGAACCAGCATGGATCGCTCGGAGCACGTAATCTGCCTGAAGAGGTCCAACGCACCTAAGCCATGGTTGCAGGAATGAGCGCCTGTATAGGACGCCATCTCTGAGCTCAAATCGCTGTGCTATGCGCCGTATTCGCCGAGCCTCCTTCTGTTCTTGTAGGAGTATGCCCTTGCTTATAAATTCCATGATAGGAGTCATCCACGTAGGGCCTTCTTCTTCTATCACCGTAGATATTTCCATCTCCGAGATGGATTTATCTTTTAGGATCTCTACCAGTACTTGTTTTGACAGGTGAGCAAAACTCGTAGATGCGATTTTGCTTAGCGCATCTGCTTTCTTGTTTTCCCCTCTAGGGACTTGTTTGATCCTAAACCTGTCAAAACCTTGGATTAAGGACTTTGTTTTTTCAAGGTATTGGATCATGTTGTCTTCTTTAGCCTCGTATTCGCCTGACACCTGGTTGGCTACTAATCGGGAGTCTACGTTTGCCTCTAGGTTGCGTACACCCATTCGCGTTGCAATGCGTAGTCCAGCGATTAGGGCTTCATATTCTGCCTCGTTGTTCGTGGCAGTAAATTCAAAGCGTAGGGCGTATGTGAATTTCATTCCCTCTGGGTTGGTGAGGATAAGGCCTGTGCCTGAACCATCTACACATGAGGATCCGTCCGTGAATAGGATCCATGGTTCTTGTAGTTCCACCTTGGAGTTAATGCTCGCTCCACTATTTGTACTTAACCGCTATTACTAACCCCTAAATACCCAAACTAACCGCTGTAACGTAAACCGCTGGTGTTTAACCGCTGATACAGTACAGAGTACAGCGTAGTGTTCGCTCCACTACTTGTACTTAACCGCTACTACTAACCGCTGAATACCCAAACTAACCGCTGTGAAGAATACTTTAACGTGGAGCTAACCGCTGGCAAGAAAAAGATCCAAAACCCATTCGTACACCTCACAAACGCTAGATATGGTCCAGACAACAGATAAACTAGATGAATCTAACCTTTCTAATCCTATAAGTACAAGAAAGATCACAACAAACACCCCAAACGAGCACCAAAATGAGTCAAAACCACCCTAAACTAGTAGAAACCCAAAACAAACCATACACCACAAGTTCTATGATCCCTAGGATGTAACCATGGCTCTTGATACCAATTGTAGGATACTAGTTAACATCACAAACATAAATATACTTGTGGTTGGCTCGTTAATGGTAAGAAAGAAAGAAAGTAATTCTAGAGAGAGAAAGTAGAGAGAGAAAGAAGTGAAGCCTTAGAGAGAAAACCAAAAAAAAAAAAATGAGATTATGAGAAGCTTACCCTCTCCAAGGATGGAGAGGGGTTTATATACATGGGTTTTGCCACTAGGGCGTGCCACTTGGGCTGCGGATCAGGTATACAGTGGGTAAAGACTCGTCCTTCTTCCGCGAACTAATCTAATTCTAAACTACGTATAACTAACTAATGTAACTACTACAAGCTAAAAAATGCTTAATCATATCTGGGGTGACCGAATCTTTCTTATGGGTGACCGAATCTTTCTTATCCAAAAATCATATTCCTAACAAAGTGCTTTTAAACTTGTGATGATAGTGTTAAACCTAGCAAAAGCATTATCTATTGATTCCTCCTCCGGAATCGTAAATTGTTCATATTGTTAAACAAGAAGATCTATTTTGTTATCTTTAACTTGACTATTACCTTGGTGTGTGATTAGTAAAGAATCCCAAATTTCTTTTGCGGTTTTACACATAAAAATTCTTTCATAATCTTTGCGTGTTAACGCATTATAAATAACCATTTTAGCCTCATTATTTTTTGCTAGTTTCTTTTTCAAATCATCATTTTGTTTTTCAAAAGATACAATTTCATCCTTTTTAGTTTCAAAGTTATATTGAATAGGGGGAAAAATCACCAAAGGCAATAACATGCCAAAGATTAAGATCTTTTGATTTCACATAAGTTTCGAATCTATTTTTCCAATAAAGAAAACCATCACTTTCAAATAATGATGGTCTTTGCATAGATTGCCCTTCTAAATATTTTTCAGATTCCATAGATCGTTAGAAGTTTTAAAATACAATATATTTTAAAAATCTTGTTTAACCTGGCTCTGATACCAATTGTGGAAAACTAGAAGGGGGGTTAAATAGTTTTACGTCTTTTTAATTTTATTATGAAAACTTAGTTTAGTTTTAAAACCTTATTTACTTTTAAAAACTTTGATTCGATCTTATGTGAACTCAAATCTTGAACAATATGAACAACTATATCAAAGTACGAAAAATAATAATGTTGTAAGCTAAGTATATGAAATCAACACATGCATAATATAAACAATTATAGCGATATACGAGAGATAAGTAAGTAAGCTAAGAAATAAGTTAGTGATAGAAAGATCAAACCGCGAGACAAAGGATTTATAGTGGTTCGGCTACAAGGACACCTTCCTTGCCCTACTCCACTCCCCGAGTCACCTACTCGATAGTTTTCTTCACTATGTCAACAAGCTCCCTTATGGCGAAAACCCTTAACACACACCTTTGCTTACAGCGATTTATGACACTAAGTAAATGTCGAGGTTCTAATCTAGCTAGACCAATCTCACCACCACCTATCACTACCTGACTTCTTCACAAAATCTCTTCTAACTACTTCACAAATAACTTTACAATTCTTCACACTAAGCACTACTTAATCAACAACTTCTTCTCACACCTATACTAATTGTAGCCACTGATTTCGTAGGAGCAAATACAAGTCAAACCACGGGTATCGTTGTCAACGAGCGGTGAATTTGATCTAGTCACTCAATGTCGTGAGTTATGTGAGATGAATGGGTTGAAAAGAGTTGAATTTGTTTTAGTTATACTACGAAATTTTTGCCATAAAAATTTAAATGACATTAGAAACAATAAGAAATGGTAAAATTAACATGAAAGAAACATTAGACTAAGTGAATTGCGAAAAAGAAATAAAAAGTTTAACTAAGAAGGATTGAAGAAATGTTTTTGTTGTTTTGTATTTTAATTTAACGAAAAGAAAATTAAACAAGTTAAAGATTTAAAAGAAATTCGACAGAGTAACGGTGGGAAATTAAACAAAGTAAACTCCCTCGTAACGATGAGGAAATAAGCTTACCTCGATTGTAAAAGAATAAGAAGAAGGAGAAAACAAGACACGTCGAAAAAGTTTTAAGACTAAAAAGTAAAAATGAACTCGCTATAGAAAATGACATGAATCCTCGCCTACCCAAGTAACCAGGTCCAAACTCGCTACATTTGAGAAAGTGAACTCGCTAGACCTTGGATCCAAACTCCCGCAGGTAAAGATGACCACAAACCGTATGCTGGTTTTGGGCTCCAAACTCGTAGGTAAAGATGACCACAAACTCGATATGCTGGTTTTGGGTCAACTCGCTAGCCAAAGATACAGCAAACTCGCTAGCATAAAAAAACACCATACTCCTAGGAATTAAGGCACCAAACTCGCTAGCGAGAAGCAAACTCGCTAGCTAATACAAAAAATAGCAAAACTCGCTATTAAACCTAAAACCCACGGATTAATATTTTTACTAAAACTTTTAAAAAAACTTTGTAAACTTATTTAGACTCAATATTAAGCACAAACCATACTCAAAATAAGCTATAGTAACCTTATCAATCAAAATAAGCTAAACATACTTATTAGGGCTTGTACTAAAAGCTATTTTAGACTCAAAATAAAGATTAATAAGCTAAAGTAACAACTTTAAACTTGGTAAAAAGCTAAAACAAAAAAAAGCTTCACAAGCTAGCAAAACCAAATAAGCTCAAGTCATAATCATGAAGGCAACGAAAATTTCTTTTCATGCAAAGGTGGTGCAGACTTTATGAGCTTTATATTGAATCAAGATAGAAGTAAGAAGCTGAATAGATAAAGAAGTGCAAATAGAGCAAGTAAATAAGCAAGTAAAAGACTTGGCATGAAATGAAAAGCTTGTATTAAAAAACCTTAATACAACATGAAAATAAACTAAATTCTAAACTTCCTAACCACCTCACAAAAAATGAGGTTAAGGGTGTTTTCAAGGACTCCATGGGTGGATTCCTTTTAATCAAGCCCCCCTTAAATTCTTATAAGTTATGAAATGACACATAAACTTCTTTTACACTACTAAACGACTTTCAAAAAGTAACTTAAGTCCTTGTAATCTTGAAGGAAAGGTTGACGAGTCTTCAATAAGTCCTTCAATGATATACAAAGTGTCACTTGCTCGAATTTGGGAACTTATATAAGATAATCATCTTTATTCTTCGATTAAGTATTTCTTTCATATTTCTGAGCCTTTAAGTAATGAAAACTTCGTCCGGCTTTTTTCTTGAGTGAATAATCAAACTTTGACTGCTCCTTGACTCTTTTCCAATTCGTGCTCTTTTTGGGCTTTTAGGTTGCCTTTTTGTGATGTTTTTAGCAATATCCATACCTGCACAGTCATAAACACAAAAACACGATATCTTTGGCTTTGAACGTTAGTTTTTGGTCTAAAATAGTCTAATAATGGTGAATAAAAGATATGTGAATAAGCACATATCAGCCACAATCACTTCACAACTTCTCTACCTACACATCTTACTAGCCTAATTCCTTATGCTTACTTCTATCTAACTAATATTCACAATTAATACACAAATGGATGAATAATATACAAGTGATGATGCACAAAAAACTTGGATGTGGAGGTCTCAACAAGTTGTAATACTTCTTGTCTTGAAGGATTGAAGTATTCTTCTCTTGCACTTGAAAGGTTGAAGCCTGGATCACTTGGAAACAAAAGCTTATGATTATATAATCAAAGGGTTGAAGAGACTGGTATAGAAGATTTAGATAAGAAAGTTTATAGTGCAAAAGGTGAGGAAAAATGCCAGATTTGAGCCAGTATTTATAGAGGAAAAAATACTGTTTGGGAGCGTGGCCGGTCCCCTTAATAATTAAGGGGACCGCCTTTATAATTAAGGGGGCCGCCTAAAATTTTTTTCCAGAACTTTTGTCTTTTTGTGGGGAAGGTTTTTCCTAAAGAATATAGCCGTTTTTTTGGGTAGAAATTTGAATTCAAAATATTTATTTTAAATAAAACATTTCTTATAAATACAAAAACATTTTGTATAAGTTTAAAAATGTTTGTCCCATTTTATAAAAAATGTAAGGTTTGTAAAAGTAAAAGTTCCTTTGATCATAAAATGCATTAGACACTTTGATTATTCATATCTTAAGTGATTTGGATGTTAAAGTGAATATTTACGACTAAATACTTGGTTACGTCATAATTTGTAGTTCAATGAGTTTACGTTTTGTGATTATCAAAACATAGAGATATCGGTATATGTTATTAACGTTTTTAGGCATTATTTATATCAACAGTGTGAATGGAAAATCGGATTTGGTTCGTGATCGGGTGATTGAATAATCAAGATATTTTGGTTTATACTACATAAAATAGAATACATAAACAAGGAAGCAAATAATAGGCACATAAATCAAGAAAATAAAGCACAATTAAATCCTAACGCAAATTAATCTTAAAACGGGCACTAAACGGGAATTTAACGGGCGTTAAAAACCTAAATATCAAAATCTAACCCTAGAAGTGCAAAATTATTTTCTAAAAGTCCTAAATGTAAATTTTAGAAAAAAGAATTATATTTTTTTTTTTATTTTTTTTATTATGAATTAAAAACACTTTTAATCTAAAAATATTATTAAAAATACTAACATAATAATGAAAAATATGAAAAATTAAGGAAAGTACTTTAAGTTATACTGATACTATGAAAAATAAAATTGAAGATCTAGCTTATTGAAATAAGCTGGAAATAAGCTAAAAAGGGCCGGAAGCTTAGAACTGAAAAAGGTGTTTAAATAAAAATAGAATGCACCCTTAGACGTAAAAGACCCAAGGGTGTAGTTGGTAGTGGTGTGTGTTATAGAGGTTTCGTTGAGACTGAGTTGAGGTCTCGGGTTCGAGCCTTGGCTCACCCTTGCCTTCCCCAGTTTCCCAAATCTTTTTATTTTGCAAAACTTTTTCAAACAAACTTATTAATAAGCTGAAAATAATGACTTTTTGTAAAAACAATATTTTTATGACTTTTAAAATAAGCTAGAAAAGCTGTTTAAACCAACATTTATACATAGAAACTTAAAAGCCAAAAGACCTAATTTCCATATATACACAGCTTCTATAAACTTGTGCTTAACCCTAATAAGCTTCTAAATCCTTAAAATACTCCTAATAAACGCTAAGGATCACAAATAAGCAATGGTTAATAAGCAAAAACTCAAAAACTAAAATAAGCTATAAACCAAAAACTGACACTAAAACAGCCCTAAGGGGCACTTTTACGCAACTAAATAAGCTACTATATCAATAAGCTACTACATGAAAACTAATAACAGATCAAATTCATATGCAAATGAACACGTAAAATCAATTTCAGACATTTTGTACTTAATTTGAGCTTAAAAATAAGTTGAGAAAACTAACAGTTGAAACAATAGTTTTGGACATTTATGAAAACTTGCAGACCTGAACCACTACTTTGAAAGCTAAAATAAGCTTCTAAAACAATAAGCTAGATCTCAAAATCCTAAAACAGATTAAGGTTACCTACCAAAGAACTTATAAAAAAAAACTTTTATGGATTTTGAGCCAAAAATAAGCTGAGAAAACTCTAATCAGTATACACTAATTAGATTTTTTAAAACCTGAAAATTCTACTTTTTGACTCCAAAATTAAGCTACTAGAAGCTATAACAAAAGCTAAAAACCTAAAAACAGATTAAGGTTAACCACTAATTAGCACCTAGAATTAAATTTTAAGAACTTTTTACCAATAAAGATAAGTTGAAACAAAGTTATTAAATACCTATGCTGATTATTCAGCATAGGTTTTCAAACTGAAAAATGCTTTAACACTTGACTCAGAAACTCTTGACACTTAACTAGCAAACTAGAAAATGCATTTTAGACTATGACACAAAAATAACACCTAAAAAGGACTTTTGATAAACTTATCAAAATAAGCTGATATAAACTACTTTTTGACTCTAAACTTTTGAAAACTTAAACATAAACTACAAAACTTATTGAAACTAATTAAAACTTAACTTAAACTACTATTAAAACTAGATTGAAGCTAATTTAAATTGGACTTTAAACTTACACAAGCTAAAACAGTTTAGACTTATGGTTAAAACTGCTAGCCAAACACCCCTTTAAAAACTAAATTTGCTTTTTAAAACTTAATTAACTATAAAACTCATGTTTTATTGAAAACAGATTAACATTAAGTGTATTAAAAGGTTTTTAATCAAATGTTTGTAACAAAAAAAGGCACTTAACCAATACGCAAAGCCTATTGGCTATTTTGACAGTTAAAATACTTATAAGAACAAATAACTTCAAAACTATGAAATAAGCTATAAAACAGTAAGATATAACAATCAAAAGCTCAAAAAAGATAGCAAGTAAAGCAAATTAAATCAATAATCAGTTTAAAGGCTAATAACGGAAATGAAAACTTGTTACCTTTATCCTAGCTCAACAAGGATCAAATAAGCTCGAGGAGCTACTCTACAAGCTCCAGCTATCAACTGATAAGCTGGTGAGACCCCATAAGCCCTTCCATTTCTGGCTTATCTTCCAAATAGCTTATTTTATCTTAAAACCAAATTTCCAAAACAAATATTTTTTAAATAAAACAAAAAGCTCATACAAGCTGTGAGAAGCTTGTTTGAGTACTTAACAATATTCAAAGAGAGAGCTTATTAAATAGCTTATTAACCAAAAGCAAACATCATAATTGCTTATAAATAAATTTGAAAACAATTTTAAAAATAAACTAAACTTTTATTAATAATTTGGAATGATTACAATACTTGAAAAGATAAGATAGAATTTAAAAGACAATTAAAAGTAAATAAGCTAATAATTACACTAAAAGCTACACTAAAACTCCACGATTTGTGTGAAGAGGAAGCCTCTATTTATAGCCTGCTGAGGAAGTCTTTAGAGCTTTTGAGCTTTCAATCCTGACCCTTTATTCATTTCTTACTCAGAAGAATTGATTGGAGTCCTTGGATCATGTGCCAACACACTTCAACCAATCATAACCTTGGGGATTGCCAGTGTGTCCACTTGATACATCATAGTCTCTGAAATGTCATCCTTCTAGAAGAATTAATCGTCCTTTAAGTGGGGTTAATTGGTGTATGAGGTGCAGGGTAAAAACGGGGAAGAAGAATGAACAGTAAAAAGGGATTCGTGTCTCTTTTTTTTTGTTTATAATTAATTGGTTGACCGGGTTAATTGAGTTTGACCATGGGTTATGGGTGTAGGCTTGGCCGGGTCATGGTATTGGAATGGGTTCTTAGAATTTGGTTGGGTTTTATTTATAAGTGTTGGATTTTTAACAAGAGTTAGGTTTAAGGACTAACTTTGCAAACTGCCAAGGACTAATGATGAAAAGGATTTCGGACTTTGATAACACCCTATTTATAGATATCTTCGGGCATAATATTATATGTTTTATGATCATTTACTGTGAACTTTCGATACTTAATAAGCATGAAATGAATGCAGGTTCAATCTTGGATACTTTAAAGTAAGAAACATCAATAACACAACTATTTCAGCATATGAAGTCAATAAATAAGAAGTCTATTATATTAGTCCCTTGCCATAGCAACGTGCGCCTGTTTTCCAGCTATGTGCGGCGCACTTGTCTGCTCGGTCAAGGAAAGTCAAGAAGGAAGTTTTTAATAAAGTGCACAGGTTTTGTATCTTAAGTGCGCCGTATGTAATACCTCGGAAATTCCCATGTCATTTATTAATGCTAATTACTAAACGATTTCAATACTACTGATAACTAGGCCATTTTTGCGGGCCAATTTAAAATTTTTTCTATGAAACTATTTCCTGATACATATCTTGGTTACTCTTTGGAACCAAATAACTAGATGTGACTCGAATAGCTCCCACTTGCGAAACGACACCTAAAAGCGAACCCCGTGATATATTTAAGCTAAACTAAACTACACGATATATATGTATATATGTATAAGTATCACATACACATTCTCATTTTTATTATTGGGTCGACACCGACACGATTTCATGAAAACACTAGCCCGATAAATCCTTTTCTTTCTTTGGGCCTTCGAAACACAAACACACCACTTGAACACGAACATTGTCTTGCATTTCTTTCCTTCTTTTTCTTTGTTCAACACAACACCAAGGTCAACAGAACTATTTCATTTCTCATTTATCACATGAAACCTTTTCTCTCTTTGTTCCCTATGTTTCGACACCAAAAACCTAAACCAACCCACAAACATAGACAATATTAAACTACATACTCCTTTTTGAAAGCATTTAAACCAAAGGATCATATGCTTCTTTAACCCCAACATACTACACACTTCCTTCTTCTTTTTCTTATAATAATCAAGTTGTACAATGTGTCACAAGTATTCTACCCTATTGTCTCCCTAACACACTACCTAAACAAATAAACAATTATATACACTATACTCATCTTTTTCAAACCTTGTTTACACTATGGTTAACATGTTTCTATATCCACCAACAAAGCATCTCCTTTTGATTATTTTAAGATTATTTAACCTTGCTTTTTGACTAGACTTTATTAACTTTTAAACATAAACACTATATGTTGGATAATAAAACTAAAGAGGAGACAAGGCATGCACCTTTTCCCCTTTTTCCTCCTTTTTGGTCAAACAATTAACCAAGTACACCTTTTATTATATTATTTGAACTATAGGGAACATATAATATTCTAGTAGCACGTTCATTTTGCGCAAGAAATATACACAAACACTTTCAACCTTGACTTCATCGCTCATAAAATACACCAAAACCAATCAAACTACACTAACCTAATCGAGTCTACATATATACATATTTCTTTTCTTCTTTTCTTCTTGGGCCGCAGATGACCCAAGCCCACTACACAAACACAACTATACATTTTACCAAAACATATTTTTACCAAATCATTATTTTCTTAAACATTCACTACACATATATTTCATCATTTTCTTTTTCTGCATCTCTCCTTTGATTTGAACCCAACACCCAAACACGACAAGAGCACAACCATTTTACTTGCATTCCTTTCTTTTCTTTGTTCCTTGATTCGACACCACAGAACACAACACAACATAAACATTTGCAAAACCTATTTTCTTTTATTTTCCTTGTCTCTCTTTGTCTACTCGACACCAAAGCCACCAAGCCCTTGTCACTTCCAAACTTTCCTTGCTACCCAACATCACTACACAACCCACACCCTTCCCTCTTTTCCTTTATCCTTTGCGTGCCATGCTCACCAAAGCCACCCTAAATCTAGCCATTAAACAAATCAAGATTCCCTATGTTTCCTAAAAGCTTATTAACCAAGAGTCCCTATGTTCTATTAATCCCAACATGGAATCCCCTTTTTCTTAAAAAAATGATAAGTAGTACATTAAACTCACATGTCTTTCTTAGCCTCCTACCTAACCATCAACATTCCAAATAATCTCTTATCACTCGACTTGACCCATGAAACTTTCTTGCCTCCTCTCGACTTGACCCATCAAGGGCATGCTCAGCAAACACCCTTATAATATTCACAAGACTCCTTGCTTCCTCTTATAAATACCTTCGATCTCACTCAAATCTCACCACACTCCCAAATTCACAAACACTCAAAAAAAATCACAAACACCTTTCTTTTCTTACTTACTGTCGAATCACAAAAAGATCTCACACAAGTTTTTGGGTCACACTCCTAAGTATTGGGTAAAGATTTGGAACGTGGGTTGCTATTTCGTGAAAGTACCAACTCATTGTCTTCTTTGTTCTCATCTTCTCGTACACTCGATCTCATCACCACCTTAAGGTGTTGTAAGTCGAATACTCCCTTTTCAATTCTTTCTATTTGCATATTTCATTTTTCATGCATGGCATACACCACATATAACTTAAAACACTTAAAAAGCACAAATCACAAAAATGTCATAAACACACTTGACACCCTTAGAAAGAGCCCCGTATTTTTGTAATTATACGTATAACCCATATATATTTTTCTACCACTCATGTCCTTGCACTAAACTAAACCGACTTAGCTAATCATGCAAGTTTTATAACGTTAAATACTAAGTTAGATCGACCTAATTCTAAGCACCTTTGAACGTTTTCTTTACAAATTAAAAACATATTTTTTTGGGCCCAACTGGGCTAACGAGCCCATGAAAACTTCCTATATATTTTCGGAAACTGAAAATGAAATTCGAAATGTTTTTTAAACTCAAAACTGATTTTCGTAAGCTTTTATAAGTTAAAGATGGTAACTTTTATAAAAATATAAGCTAACTTTTCAAAAACTAAACTTTGGACTAAATTTGCAAAATCTTTCGTTAGAGAGTCAAAAGTGTAAAAACTATGAAACTAAAGGATCGAATCTGAAAATAAAGTTTTTAATAAAAATTAAGGGTAAGACTTGACATAATAATTTTTACTTTCAACATTTTATATATTTTACCTTTATAATTATACACATATTTTACATATATTATATTAAACATATCTTTTATAATACATTCTAATAACTTTGTTACAACTAAAAATATTTAAAATAAATATTTTTATTAACATTATAACAACAATGAACAATTAAATGTTTATCGATAACGTTTTCGTATATTAAGTCATTTCTAAAACACATAAAACCGGTATCACCGCGTTTGAAGATTCTAACGCATCCTTCACACATCGAATCGGAATCATCGATAATAATAAAGATATCACATAAATTTAGGTCACAAGTCGAAAGCTATTCACTGCTATTCATAACTATTTATTGTTCTCACTTGAGCACTAATCGGAATCTACATTACCAAAGTGAGTTTATAGTCCCACTTTTTAAATTGTTTTTCTAAACCCCGTGGGGAGATACATGCGATAAACTGAGCACAAGTATTTTTAGTATGCTATTATTTCCTGATTTCCTGATATGGCCTAAGTTGACCCTATGGTAAAAGTACCTCTTTCACGAACCTAAATCACTTGCGAGTGAGCGCGAAATATAGTTAATAGATCTATTGGGACCGACAACCCACCTAAGGCTTCAGATTTGTTGTCAGGAGGTGAGCTATATTCGTACTTTTGGGAAAATCTAGCATAGCTTTCCCTTGAGGGCCCTTCGTCATCTACATCCTTCGTGGTGTGGGTGATTGCGACATGACTGTTAAGGCTTGTGTATCGTGAACCTTAGGAGCAATATCGTATGTGTAGATTAATTTTTATACATACTTTCTACCGAGCTAACCCGTGAGCTCACTGATTTCAAAACTGTTAACTTGTGTTCAAATTACTACTTAAACTGCTATAGATTCACTCAACCTTTGTGTTGACTTTTTAGCATGTCTATCTCAGGAAATTAGTGGCACGATGGCACGGAGCTGGCAAAAAGGGCACAGGACCTCCCTTTTTATCTTTAAATAAACTTAT
Organism: Artemisia annua; assembly: GCA_014162995.1. Taxonomy (NCBI): domain Eukaryota; kingdom Viridiplantae; phylum Streptophyta; class Magnoliopsida; order Asterales; family Asteraceae; genus Artemisia; species Artemisia annua. The sequence continues at coordinate 39,510 of LBNU01030628.1, forward strand.
CATTCTTTTCAAACTCACCACTACTTTTGAAGCATTTTACTTTACGGAAAAATGTTTCGTAACTCTGCATATTGAGTTTTCATTGAATGATATAAAATCTATCTTTTGAACTGTTTACTATAAGTTTGACTGTGATTAATACGTAATTACCCCGAATAAGTGTTCCGCTGTGTTCCAAAATTTTCGGGGTGTTACACCGTACTTCCTCTGCAATAAATGAAACTTTGGAGCCAAGAAAATAGCCAAGCGCGCCGCACCTACAATCGAAGTACGCCATACTTCGCGTATCAGAAGCCTATAAATAGAGCTCATTTGCAAGCATTTGAACTCTCATCTCTACAACCAATTTTCACTAAGTAAGATAAATAAGTGCAACGTGATCCTGAACCAGAAATAGACGTTGAACGAGCCAAACAAGGGGTCTAATATACTCTTTGGTGTTGAACTCTTGGTTACTTGTGACACTTGTGTAATCCATTTGATCATTCCAATTCGTATGTCTCTTGTTTACTATTTCATTATTTATGTTATCATGAACTCATTAGCCATGAGAGGCTAAACCTCTTGTGATTGCTTGGATATGTGGATATAATAAAGTGAAGTTACTATTATGCTTTATCTTTATCAATTTTAAGTTTATGCTGTGAACTATTGTTTATCTAGTCTTACTAAGTTTGTTATTTGAAACTGATTGAATATAACCTGTTAGGATAGGTCGAAAGAACCAATTTGTGATATGCAATTCTAGGAACTTGTCTGTGTTTTTAGCCTTTGATTGGAGGAATCCGCCTAGGAGAATTCGTAATAATCTAGATTTGATATATAATACTATCTCGAGAGGAATCTCTTGGTGGATAAACGTGAATCTTGAATTGAGCCTAACAAGTTATGAAATTGCTCTTTTGATGAAAATGGCTAAGTTATAAGTTGTGCACTATTCCTATTATCAAACTAAAGATCTAGCCTAAGCATTATCACTGAATTGTATAAGCTATCCAAGCAATCATTTGTTTTATCATTTGAATTCTCCATATTACATCAACCACTATTTAGTCATTATTGTTTTGTTTACTAATCATTTTATACTTAAAACGAACGAACTAAGTCTCTGTGGATACGACCTGGTCTTACCTAAATCTTATACTACCAATGAGGGTTATACTTTACCCGTGTGTTTGGTTTATTAAAATCGGTGAAACTTGTATTATAAATTTAAAGCTTTCCTTACACATCAAAGTTTTTGGCGTCATTGCTGGGGACTTAAATATGTTCCTTAAGCATTCTCTAAGTGAATTTAGCAAACAAAACCTTATTCCCTTTTAAAACACAACATCCTGCCCATTTCTGTTACTTTTGTTGCAGAAACCACGCCGCACAAACACTATTGTGCGCCGCACTCATTCACAAGAACACCCAACACCGCCATACTTGTCACCAAGTACGATGCACTCACTCAAATCCGAGACGTTTTTCCTAAAACATCACAATCTTTTCAGATAAATCCAAAAAAAAATTACTTCTCGATCAAACAGAAACGCTATTTTTCAAAACAAACATCTCGGTAACACTAAAACCGCCGTACTTACTCCTATGTATGCCGACCTTATCACATTAGCACAAGTACGTTGCACACAATACCGTGGACGCCGCACTTACTATCTCAGAAAACGAAATTTGTCTCACTTGATTTAAATTTCGCTCTCTATTTTGGATGCACACCCATTCATCTGAAACTGAACCTATTTCCCCTCTATCAGAACCAGAAAGAACTTTGAATAAAAGAAAACGTAATAAAAAAAGAGTTCCTATATCTCGTAAAGACGAAAGACCTGAACAATCTCGTGTTCACCACACACCCATTGACGATATCTCTAATTTCAGATTCTTCATTAAGTTCATTGAGTTGTACGATCCAATAGATGACGCTGATAAAGAACCCATGTGGGCTAACGATCGTATCGTTGCACCTACTCATGGACCAGCTATTACCATTCCTGAAACCACAAATGAGTTTGCAATAAAAGGAAATCATTTGACTCTTGTCAAAGGCAACCAATTCGATGGTCGAATTAAAACTAATCCTCACAAACACATTCACGAATTTCTTGGAGTTTGTGATATGTTTAAATACGGAGCTACCAAAACCAAAGCGGTAAGACTGATGATGTTCCCTTTATCTTTAACGGGAGAAGCTAAAACTTGGCTTGACGAACTCGACGAAGGAACCATTGAATCCTGGGATGAGCTTCGCACTGCTTTTGTTAGTAGATTTTTTCCACCAACTCTATTCGATAAACTTCTCGGAGAAATCCGAGGATTCACACAACATGAACGTGAAACTCTCACCGAAGCCTAGCTTCTAATGAAAGAACTGCTAAGAAACTGTCATGGACACGTCTGACACAAGGCAATATAATCAAAATCTTTTACCACGGTCTTGATGAACAAACTTAAGAAGCTTTAAACGTTGCAACCGGTGGTATATTTCTCTATAAAACACCAAATCAAGCATACCAACTTCTTGAAGACAAAGTCTTACTTAAGCTTGATTGGACTAAAGATCAGAAACCCAAAACCACTCTTCGTAAAACTGTTTCTTTCGCCGATGAAGGTAGTAGTAATTCTGATACTGACAAAATTATGGATAGAATGGATGCCATGGCAATCAGAATGGATGCCCAGTACAAAGAAATGAAAGAAAAACGTGAAACTTGTAATCATTGTGGCGGAAACCATTCAACCGCAAATTGCAGTGATGATGACACACCTATGTCACGTGAAGAGGAAGCCAAATTCATGAATACACTTCGACGTACTCATTTTTATGATAACTATCATGATCGCGAGCGAGATCAAGATAGATGGCGACCTAGTGCATATTAGAATACAATCGAGAATCTTCCAAACCAACAAATTCTGATGAAAAACCAGACCTACAAATAAAATTAAGTGAATTCGTCAAAGCACAACAAACTACGAACACATTCGTTAAAAACATGTTTACTGACCTCAAAGAACAATAAGAATCCACAACCAAAAATCAACAAGCCTCAATTCAGAATTTAGAAGCTAAATTCGACAGATTTGGTGACAAGCAATCTGGCTGAGTTATGGATCTCTTCCTAGTAATACTCAACCGAACCCTAAGATCAACTCAACTGGAAGTAAACCTTATCAACCACCACAAGCTCGACATGAGCATGTTAATGCTATCAGAACAAGAAATGGTACATCGTATGAACCACCACCTGATCCCAGTCAAACTCAACCTGCCGTTGAAGTTTTCACTGATGACGAAGAAGAGGAAGAGTCAATTCCTCAAAAGAGGATTAAACAACAATAACACCAGAAACACCCACTCTTACCTTATAAACCTAGAATTCCATACCCTCAACATTTGAGAAAAGAAAGAATGGAAGCCCAATACGGAAAATTTCTAGACGTAATTCGAGCCGTTCGAATTAATGTGTTGGGAATTATTGTAACCAGACTTAAGTCTGGAAGTTTAGTTAAGTTGGGTAGAATAGTTAAGTCTGCCCGTACTAAGTTAAGTCTGGCAGACCTAGTTAAGTCTGTTTATGTTTAGACTGGTTAAGTCTGTTTTGCTTAACAAGTTAGATATCTTAGGAGATTTTATAGGAAAGGATATGCACACGGTTAGATATCTTAGGAGAAGTATGCATCCTTTCACATGTTTTGTAGAAGTTGGGTTTCCTTGTAGTATAAAAGGAACCCTACGGCATTGTGTTCTATGCCAAGTTTCTCAAGAATAATATAATATAAAGTTAGTAATTCTCTGTGTTGTTCTTAGTGCTTGTGTTAATTTTCCATGTTAACATCAAGTATAAATTGTTTAAGAGTTTCTCACATAGATAGTTTGGATTTATCCAAGGTGTCTATTGTCTTACAAAGGCTACTTAGATCCAGAACTTTGGACCTACAAGTGGTATCAGAGCCTATACAAGGACTCTGAGTAAGAAGAAACACATAACCACAAACAACAAACACTCAATCACTCACTAATCCTATAAGATGTCTGGTCTTTCTGTTGATGAATTCTCTACACACAGTGATTATGAAGAATCACATCATGATGATGCTGCATCAGATAGTGGTAAACCTAAGTAGCAAAAACAGATTGTTTCTGCATCCACCACTATATCCAATATCAAACTCCCAATTCTCAAGAAGGAGGAGAATGATATCTGGGCCATGAAGATGGAACACTATTTGGAATACATTGACAATGATGTATGGAAAGTGATTCAAAATGGGAACTCAAAGAAGAGGATCTCTATGGGCAAGGATGTTACTGTCAGAATACTTCCACCAGTCTCTGCTGTAGAGATCCATGCTGTGGAGAAAGAAAGAAAAGCAAGAACCGTCCTACTGATGGCCATTCCAAAGGAACATCTAAGAAGATTCCATGGAATGGATGATGCCAAGGAGATCTGGGAAGCTATTAGAACTTGATTTGAAGGGAATGCTAACTCTAAGAAGATGCAGAAGGCTATTCTCAAATAGCAATTTAAAGCATTCACTATCACTAGTTCTGAAGGTCTAGAAAAGGGCTATGACAGGTTCCGACATCTGCTATCTCTGTTGGAAGCTCATGGTTCCCTGTACCTACTGAAGATGCAAACCATAAGTTCCTCAGATCTTTGCCAAATGAATGGTCAACTGTGGCCATGTCCATGAGATTGAAATAAGATGTTGATACTTGGTCAATTGATGACCTATTCAACAACCTTAGGGTTTTTGAACAGGACATCAAAGGGGGGTCAAAGGCATCTTCAAGTGCAACCAATGTTGCCTTTGTTGGACAAGGCAAGACCAGTACTAACAAAGTTCATACTGGTAGTTTTAATACTGGCAGCTATGCTTCTTCTTCAAGGAAGATAAGAGAAAGAGATGTTCCTGCTGGATTTGCTGATGAAGTTATCTACTCTCTTTTTGCAAAGAGGTCTGAAGACAGGGATCTTATCCATGATGACCTTGATCAAATCAATGATGTAGATATTGAAGAAATGGACATAAATTGGCAGTTGGCTATGATTGCACTAAGGATGAAGAGATTCTTTAAGAAAACTAGTAGAAACATCAGATACAATGGGAATAAACTAGTTGGGTTTGATAAATCAAAGCTTCAGTGCTATAAGTGCAACAATACTGATCATTTTGCTAGGGAATGCCCAGTAAAAGTGACATTTGAAGAGAAGAAGAAGAGGGACTCCATGTATCAAGAGGAGGTACACAAGAAGGATACAAGTCAAGTTGGTTTGCTGACAATGGATGATGGTGTTGTTAACTGGGTAGAGCACGCTGAAGAGGAGGAACCAACTAATCATGCTCTTATGGCCATAAGCTCCAACTCTGAGGTATCACTATGTTCTAAACTATGCATTGATTCATACAATAATGTTAAAGCACTTTGTGATGAACAAATGAATCAGATAGAAGAACAAGATGTTAAAATACTTGCTTATGATAATGCAGTTAAAATCTTAGAGGCTCAAGTTAAAAACCTTCAAAAACAGCAAGCTAGTTTAAATGAGAAACTTACTTTTCAGGCTAATGAAATTTATGAAAAAGATGAAAAACTGAAAAGATATAGAAGAATTGGTATGAAGGCACTAAAAGATAAAGAAATCTACAAAATATAATTGACAATTAGGAAAACTCAAATAAAAACCCGTTTAGACTTATTGATTCAGGAATGAGTTCAAACAGTAAAATAGGTTTGGGTTATGAGATAAAGTAAAACAGTGAGGTTTTAAGTTATGAAGAGGAAATGGAAACCACTGTTTTTGTTTGTAAAGAGGAAGATTCTGTAGATAAACCTATATATAATAGATTTGTTAAAACTGACAACTTCAAAGGAGTTCCACCACCTTTAAGTGGAGATTATACTCCTATCCAGGACCTGAACTTGATGACTCCTTATTTGCCTATGGAAAAAGGGGACCACAGGTGCCTGAAACAAGTGTTTCAGATGTTAAAACCAGTGAGTACTCTACCTGTCAATTTGATGACAGTGCAGGGTCCATTGCAAACATCTCTAAGCATTTTGATTCAGAACCAGAAAGTGTCCCTAGTGAAGAGTCAAAGTCTAAATAAGTTAAAAGTAACAAATTTGTTGTGTCTGAAGTTAAATCTGTTGAACCTAGTCATGAGTCTCACTTAAAATCTTCTAGGCAACAAGAAAACAAACCAGAAATACCTAAAAGAGAAAAGAATGTGAAAAAGGATAGAGTGTTAGGAGGAGGTTATGTTTTCACTCAGAAGAGATGCTTTGTTTGTGGTAGTAATAGCCATTTAATAAAAGATTGTGATTTTCATGAAAAGAGAATGGCTAAAGAAACTGAACTAAGGAAACAAAGAATGGTTAATACCGGTAATGTTATGGCCAAACCTGTATGGAACAATGTGGATAGAATTAACTATGCTAACCAATTTGTCCCTAGACTAGTACAATTCAATGCTGGTAGAACACATGTTAATTTTGCTAGTTCAAAGGTTAATACGGGTCATTCAACAGTTAATTCTGCTAGGCCAAACGTTTATACTGGTAGAAACTATGTTAAACCTGTTGGGCAAAAGGTTAATTCTGTTCAACCCATGGATCATTATGGGTATTATAGACCCAAACAACCAGTTAAACCACAGGTGAATAAAGCTAATCACAAAAATCATATCTCATTCACCTATGAGGAGACCCATACCACAGGTGAACAAGTTTAATCAAAGAAACAATTTCTCAAAATCAAAATCACCTGTGAGAAGACCCATTGTGAAAAATACAACAAAAACTTCAAATTCTTATGCTGTAAAAGGTAAAGGGGGGTCTCCTACTAAGGACTTAGATTGTTGGAAATGGGATCCATTTAAAAATGAACTTACCTATAAGTCCCAAAGCAATATCAATGGATCTTATTCTTACAAGACATACAAGTATGTAGATCCACAAAGTGGACCCAAGCCTCCACAGGCCTGGGTCATTAAGAGAAACTAATCTCTTACTTTTTATGTGCAGGATCATGCACTCAAGAACATGGGAAATAAAGGTATATTTGACAGTGGATGCTCAGGGCACATGTCTGGTACAAGGAGCACATAGAGTGTAGCTAACTCATAATGAAATTCGTATGGTATATGTGTTTATGGTTCAAACATAAGTGATAATTCTAGAGAGAAGTTAGAGAGAGAAAGTAGAAGAGTTGGGAGCCTTTGTGAGAAAACTTGTAATAGGATAGATTGCAAATGAAAGGTCCAACCCTCTCTGTAACAACCCACAAAATCTCATCACTATCATTCCCACTGCAAATACCTATATCAGGTATTTCACAATTAAAGTTTTGCTTTTTGTGTGCATTCACTACTTGCATGACTCTCTAGACATGCTCACGTATCCACACAAGCCAAATAACTCAACACTCACATCCTATAAACTCCTGGTATGTCAAGCATAAGATCACAACAACACCAAAATAAGTAATTTATCAAATCTAACATACTAAACTCATCACAAAACCCTAATTGCACCTATGTGTTTACGGTTATCTTTAAAACCCTAATTGCTTATCTGAACTATTTTGAAAGTGTTCAAGGCTTAAGTATGAGTTACCTTGGTTTAAAAATGCGTTTTGCGATCCGATGCACTAAAGGTCCAAAAATCCATTGCGTGATGCGTGATGCAAATGCGAGCGTAATTTGGACGCATTGCGTTTAGTATTAAAAAAAAGTACAAAAATTATTTATACATAGTATACTCTACCAACTACCAAGTAAATGCAATAAACATACAATACAAGTTACTAGCATATTGAAATTAGACCAATAATTCACTGTAAAATGAATAAGTCGAACTCAAAGCTTGATGTAAAACACTTAGCAAAACGCAAGATACTATATTTTTGTTTCATTTGTACATCTTTTAACAAGTTCTATCTTTAAAATCATATTTAAATATTTGGATATCTTTTATATGGTTTATTTTTGGCCAAAAATGACCTAAATTCTAGATTGCGAAAATTGCGACCATTGCTTGCATTACACAAAAGCGGTAAATTGCGGTCTAATGCGAACGCATTTTGGGATGGCCTTGCATTAGGCACCATAATGCGAAATTCCAAATGCAATGCAATGATGCGTGCAATTTGTGCAATGATGCGTGCATTTTTAAACCAAGTGAGTTACCTTAGGAACATTAGGATAGCTTAGGACCCTTAGACCTTAGTACAAACCCATAGAACTTAGGTACAAGTCCCTTAGGCACNAAAAGTACAAAAATTATTTATACATAGTATACTCTACCAACTACCAAGTAAATGCAATAAACATACAATACAAGTTACTAGCATATTGAAATTAGACCAATAATTCACTGTAAAATGAATAAGTCGAACTCAAAGCTTGATGTAAAACACTTAGCAAAACGCAAGATACTATATTTTTGTTTCATTTGTACATCTTTTAACAAGTTCTATCTTTAAAATCATATTTAAATATTTGGATATCTTTTATATGGTTTATTTTTGGCCAAAAATGACCTAAATTCTAGATTGCGAAAATTGCGACCATTGCTTGCATTACACAAAAGCGGTAAATTGCGGTCTAATGCGAACGCATTTTGGGATGGCCTTGCATTAGGCACCATAATGCGAAATTCCAAATGCAATGCAATGATGCGTGCAATTTGTGCAATGATGCGTGCATTTTTAAACCAAGTGAGTTACCTTAGGAACATTAGGATAGCTTAGGACCCTTAGACCTTAGTACAAACCCATAGAACTTAGGTACAAGTCCCTTAGGCACAAAACTATAACTAGGTCATAACTTCCCGAAAACTAGGTTAAACTATCCCAAATCTTTATCATAAGCTACCACCATTTAGTATAAGACACTTAGGACTTAGGATTAGTCATTAGACACTCATAGGACCCTAATCTAGGCACAAAACCCTAGGCAAAACCCTAATCACTTACTAAGCAAAACTAAGCTAAAACTAAACCTAACACTTAAACTAAGCTACTATAACACCCCAAACCACCCAAGCAATCACCCTAGCACCTTGTACACCTGCTAGGGATAAGCTAGCACCTACCCAAGTAGCACACAAGTAGGTGCATCACCTACTTGTAAGCTACTTCAGCCCACGGTGCAATATACACCACAAACACCCTATACAGCCCCCTAGCTAGTAATAGCTAGTCCTTGTCACTCCTATAGACTCTCAACATGACCCCCTAGCTGTGGTGAGTCGACCTCCCCCATCCTCGACACCTAGCACCCCAAAATGACACCTAAACCCTCCCCCGGCCTTATAATAGCCCATACCATCCATCCCTTCACTTCACACCTCCCCTCTCTTCTTTACCTACACCTTTCTGTAGTACTAAGACCCATAGAAGTCGAGTGGTAGAGCCTTAGTCCTTGTCGAGTTCTAGTTTTAGCTTAGAAAACCCGAGTTTTCACGTTAAGCCTTCCCGGACCTAGGTAAGCCTCAACCTTGATTCTAATAGCCTTAGTACTGATATAGTACTCCTAGGATATGCCTTAGAACCCTTAGATAAGCCTTGACCATTTTCATTAAGGACTTTACATTTTAAAACCCTAATCTTGCATAATTATGTGTTTATGTGCTAAATTGCTTTATTATATTCTATAATCTGATTTAAGTGACTTAGTTAAGTATATATTAGTTAAACATAAGCTAGGAAACTTAGTTGTTTCAGAAAAATATAGTATACATGAAATTAGGACTAGTTATGCAATAGTTTTCATGCATAGGGGTATATATGTTAACTTTCTGAAAATATTAGGTCTAGGGACTATTTTTGACATTTCTTAAAAGTTATAAGTATAAGGACCCTTTTTGCAAAGTTATAAAACCTTAGGATAGAAAGTAAAATAAGTTATAAACATATAAGGACTAGTTTTGCAAATATTTGAAAGTTAAGGGTATAAATGGTAAAATCTTGAAAACTTATAAGTCCAAGGGTCATTTCTGCTATTTTACTAAAATATAGAAGTATAGGGGCTAATTGTGTTAAGTCTAGGAACTTAAATGCTTAAATGTTTTAAGTTTATAAGTCTAGAGTAGATTTTGTAAATATATAAACTATAAGGGTATAAAATGAAACATTTACTAAATAAAAGTGCTATCTTTTTATGTGATGTGTCACAATACTAGGGAGCTTCATGCGAGGAGTATCATGTGGATATTTCGTTTTGACGAGTTTGCTGGGTTTACGATTTAAAGTGCCCTGGCTCCTCAAACGATTATATGCATGTACTTCTGGGTTATGATGCCCCGAACGGTGATACATTATATTTAAAACTAGTACTTAATAACATGACACAATAGTAGGGAACTTCATGTGAGGAGTATTAACTTCTGAATTATGATGGCCCAAACGGTATTATGTTGATGACATAATACAATTGTAGGGAGCTTCATGTGAGGAGTCTTATACTTCTGAATTATGATGGCCCGAACGGTGTTATGTTATAACCTAAAATACTTAACAACATGACACAATACTGGGGAGCTTCATGTAAGGGTTATATACTTCTGAATTATGATGGCCCGAATGGTACTATGTTTAATAACATAATACAATACTAGAGAGCTTCATGTGAGGAGTCTTATATAATTCTGGATTGTGATGGCCTGAACGCTGTTATGTTATAACTAAAACTAAAAACCCTAAGAGTAATTACTTGAGAAAACATAAAAGAAGATAAATAAATCTTGACATACATCCACACCAACAAACCCCGAGATACGTGAATAGGCAGTCTAGTCTCCGAGTCACTTATAACATCAATCACATTTCACTAAGCCCAGGTGAGTTCGCATAGCCTCACACTCTTTTTCTGTGAGTTTTCATAGCCTCACACTTTATAAACTTTTCACTCTAAATGCTTTACAAACCCTATGAGGGGGATACATGCTACTTGCTTTACTTTAAACCGAATACAAATCTTTTCATTGGTTATTGCATGAGTAAACTATCTGCCACCACTACATAACTAAAATTCATGAATCTAATCGTTTGGGATATTTTACCTACTCGAACGCGAATATAGTTGATAGATCTATTGGAGTTTGACAACTCCCGTTGGTATTAACACCTCTCTGGGTGGTACCAATAAGTACTATATTTGAACTCACCGAAGGATTAACTTTGGCAAGTTATCCTTCCCATCCCCTCATGTTGGGTCTGCAGCCCACATGACCCGGATTTTTAAGGTGTGGTTCATGAGCTTAGTGCAATAACACCCCTGTCTGTAGTATTGTACTGATCATACAATACTGACAGATACAACTGTTTAAATACGGTTTCTACTACTCTACATGGGTGTACAACAACGTAGCCCATGCTTTACTAAACTTGTATTCACACTACTACTACTACTTAAACCTATGACTCTCACTCAACACCTAGTGTTGACTTTTTAAGCATGTATCCTAGGTATATAGCCATTACGGAGCTTTGGCAGGAAGTGGCACTGAACTAGGAGGACTTACCACTTTGTTATCATTCAAACACTATTTCACACTTAGATTCACGGGACCTCATCTTAATAAAACTTTGATATTTTAATGAATGATAACTTATTTATAAAAACGTCTCTTTTCGAGTCGTTTTCTATTACTGTAACTGTGATTCCATGAAGTAATACCCCAACCCTAAATCCGCTACGAAATGTGAAAATGGGGGTGTTACACTCTCCCTTGGGTGGCAGAGGGTATTTATAGTTACAATACTTTTACCCCATGAAACGGGCTGTAGAGTGAGCTGACAGTGGGTAAGACCCGACTCACTCCACGAATACTAATTACATGTAAATCTAATATTAAACTACTTCGAGAATCAAGTACTACGAGCTACTTAATGCTAAACAATACTCGGGGTGACCGAGTCCTTTCATATGAATAATCGTATTCCTAACAGTCTCCCTCTAAGGGAGGTCACCCCGGAAATAATGACTTGATTTCTAGCATTATGATCTTTGAAGTAAACTTCGTAGCTCGTAGACAGTGATTCTTCATTGTTGTAAAACTTTGTACCTTTAGTAGTGGACATTTGATGACCATTCTCCTAATGTGGATGATCTTTGAGTATTCTTGAGATTCATCATCCAATGTGTGTCACATGTCATCTTTCATCAGCATTGTCTCCATGTGATGTGGCGATCTTTGTAGCGCCATGCTCACACTTTTCTTTATCATGATGATCAGCATCAGAGTAGCGGAAGCATTGTTGAAGGCTTATCAATTATCATGATTTCATTGAGTATGTTGATGAAGTGTGAGCATGCGGTGAGGGATCGACATCTTTTCAGCAATCAACATCAATCGCCAAATATTCCTGCATAAGAGAGTTAACAATAAAACGTCCGGTACTTACAGGTTCGGACTTAGAGATTGTTAACAGCATAGTGTGAAAACTTTCTCTAAGCCTTTCCAAGGCCGTTCCTAAATTGGATACCCTCGAAAGGGCTTAGAAGATCTACCAAAGTAGATCAACGATTAGGTGTGTCGCTGGAGATCACTCCACGACTGTAGTCCGTTTTGAAGCCACCACGATCACTAAGCGTAATCCACAAGGAATTACCAAAGTGACCTGCTTTCAGGGATGTTGAATGTTGACCCTGGCAGGAATTTCCATTCAATCACTGGGAGTCACATAAGTAACTTCCCTCATAAATGTTTTGGCAGATTGCTAAGATCTGCGTAGGACTCATAAATTTACCACTGGTGTCCTTAATGTTGAACAACCAGGGTAGAAGTAGCACGAGTTCCTATGAGATCTTTTGATGCATCTCATGGCTCTAGACTCTATAAGTGCATAATTTGGTCGTCGGAGACTGGAGCGGTGTCTCCTGTTTCAATATCAACATGGCTCGTTGATGCGTGGATTGCGGTCTACGCAAAAGGTTTTACCTCTCAAGGGATCTTAAGAAGCTTGCAATCCCCACCAGGCAGTGTACCTGACCAATGTAGTATAGTGTAGTGGCAAGTACCGGGGGATTGATCGTTCTCTCGGGGAATAGTGTTCGTTAAGATTGAAAGTAGTCTAATTAGGTCTAAGGGTGAGGGATGATTCTTTTTGTATTTTTATGTTTTAAGGAAAGCAAGTAAAAATCTCGGTTTTTGGAAGAGTGGGCGGAATTAGTTGCTAGTCAACTAACCCAAAAACTACTAATGCAATGAAAATAAAATGACAAGAAAATAAAAATTGGGAAAAACGTATATGGAGAAAAACATGTTTACTTAGATTTCCTTACTCCCTAGCTATATTTTATTGATTGATAGGTTTGTTACAATTGTGTGGGTGACGGGTTGCATTCCTTAATACCATTCGTGGGGCCGTGTACAATCTTCCCCAACTCTATAAGCTTCTATCTCTTCCTATGGCAACACGTTTAGTATCCTAACAATGGCCTCCTTAATAGTCACTTATGCATTAAACACAACCATTAAAATCGTAGTACACATCCGATTCATGTTTCTTAAGACGTTCAAGCAAGTTACCTTATAGGAGATTAGCCAGTTTTCTTAAGCCTAACATCGATAAAACATTCACCCAACAACAATAATAATAAACCCTCAATCAATAATCAATAGCTAGGTTTCATTAGATCTAAGCAAACACAAATAAACTTATCCTAGCATGTTAAAAGAAAGACAAGCATAAGATAAAATCAAACAACACATAGACATACTGAATGATTGATGGATCACTTATCTTTAATTAAACATGGAAGAAACAAGGGTATGAAACCCTTAAGAAAGTCTTAAATTCGGACTAGGGTTTTGTGTGTGTGTTCCACCAAAAAAGTTCCTCCCTTAATGAATGAAAAATCCTAAAATATATATATAAAATACATTTCTGACGGCGTCAGGTTTTAGCCTCTGACGCCGTCAACTCGCCGTGTTTAGTTTTCTCGGATCACCTATATTTACTTCTGACGGCGTCACGTTATAAAGTCTTCTGGGTCGTCTCTCTTTAAGTTAACACTAGATCGCCTACATTTTGTAACACCTGACACCGTCAGGTGTTAATTCATGTTCTCTTCTCTTGAGCATCTGGTACAAGAATAATCCATCTCTTTTGCCAACAAGTCATGGCGTCACCTTATGTTGTCTGACGCCGTCAGGTGTGAATTCCAGCTTGAATTTGAGACTATGTCGTTTTCTTCACTTTTTTTCTCCAAAAACGTCCAAAATGCCATGTTTTCCAGAATTCTTCTCAAAAGTACCTAAAATGACAAAAGGAACAATTTAAGGCAATATTTGATCATAAAAACACGACTTATGGATTAAATGACCCCCTAAAAGCGTAACACTTTTTGCCTTATCACTCGTAGTGAGCGGTTGATAGATTATGCAGGGTTCCCTGTGAGAGTGAAACAAGCTCTTTTGAGAGAACTTGAGTGGCTTAGAAGGTTTAGTGCAGTGCGTCACTAGGTCCATGACGTCTTGTCTTCAATACCAGTATTACCTAAGTAACTACCAGTAGCATATGAATTGAACCCGGTTTCTGCCCTAAAGTTGAATAATCGGAGGGCTATTTCTTTTAACCCTTTCTCATTTCATTTCTTTTTAATTCTTCGACCCCTTCTTTTCCCTTTTTCACATTACTCCCTTTTTTTCATAATCAAACCTAAGGACTTTCTAATACTATCTGTTTTGGTATTGTCCTTAGGTAGATCCCTCCGACTCTGGCGGATCATAGGAAGGTTTTCCTAACCTTAGCCACTTTATAACTACATGACTATCCTATGTTGCTATTGACAAAATATTTGAGAAATCACTCAAAGTATTTATGATATAAGAAACACATTTTTGTTAACACTTTGAGAGGTTTTATATTTTCCAAATGCTCCCCCTTAACATGTGCACATAAGTTTTAATTTAAAATTTGCACATGTTGGGTAGAGTTGCACTTTTTGAATTGATCCACCTTTTGTGAACAAGACTCATTCGAGACACGTTTACATCACTAGTTAAACTAGCTTGAAATTATTACCCGTCCTGATCAAGTTCACAAAGGGTTTCTCGAAACGGTACAATCTACTCAGACAAGTCCTTTCGATTCATGACAGTTTTCGTCAATTCATTGGTTAAGTCTGAGAAACGATCTCATGAAATGCCAAATCCTTATGTTACCACAAGCCATTTTGCTCCCCCTTAATATGTGCATTGATATTTTGAAAGATTTTGGCACATATGGGAGAACTGATGTTTACGTCTAATACATCACATTTTTATCAGATTTACATATTTAAATCACATTCTCTCCACCGATCAAAAAATTTCAAATCTTTTGAGATTTTTTGATCCCAATTGATTCAAAATACGTTTAGAAAATATGGGAGGAAAATGTGATCAGATTTAAAATGTACTGATTTTGAAATGAACTGATTATCGAACACAAATGACGGTGCACAAAGTATTGAAAGGTGCAGAAATTTTGAGCAAATACTCTCCCCCTCAATTAATGACCAGTTTTCTATTTAAAGAGCTATAGTCATTACATTGAGCATCAAGTATTTTGAAAATTTAAGTCCAATTGCCACCTTGTGAACTGCAAAGCCTCTCTTGAAGAATCATAGATGAGAGAGACTTTGTGATGTAAAGAAGACTTCTCTTCTTATACAAGAAATAATGCACTGAAACGTACATTATTTCGAAGAAACATGGATATAAAGTAATCAATGCCCGGGTGAACTTCACCCAGTGAGAGGAACAACCGTCTTTATTGGTGACGTAATTTCCCCATAGATAAAAACGGGTTGCTATTTGAAGTAATAGCAAGCCATTATGACATGTTTCAACCAATTGTTATAACTTCTGCTCAAGCTTCATTTAAAGTCCCGTGCCATTATTGAATGACATTTCTAGGACTGTAAATGTTATCGATAAACAGAAGACATGCCTAAGGTAGAACTATTTTTGGTATTTTCCGGTTTTTCTGATTTTTATAGTTTTTATATGTTTTATATTTTTCTATTTTCTTTATAGTTTTAAGCTATATACAAGGATACGTGAGGTGAATCCATTACTCCTCGTTCTCTTTCTGAATACTTTTGGTGTAAGGCTCTTCATTCCAAGGCGTGGAAGAATAAATTGAAATCGTTCTCTTGGAAGTGCCTTAGTAAAAATATCAGGCAGCTGAAACTCTGTCCTCACGAAGTATAGTTCCACAAACCTTTTCTCAACTTGTTCTCTGATGAAGTGATATCGAATACCAATGTGCTTTGACCTGGAGTGCTGGACGTTGTTGCAGCAGAGAGCAATTGCACTTATGTTGTCTCAATACCTCAGAATTTTGTTGTAAGCAAAGCCCTAGTCTGATAATTGAGATTTCATCCANATCAGGCAGCTGAAACTCTGTCCTCACGAAGTATAGTTCCACAAACCTTTTCTCAACTTGTTCTCTGATGAAGTGATATCGAATACCAATGTGCTTTGACCTGGAGTGCTGGACGTTGTTGCAGCAGAGAGCAATTGCACTTATGTTGTCTCAATACCTCAGAATTTTGTTGTAAGCAAAGCCCTAGTCTGATAATTGAGATTTCATCCACAAAATTTAAGCACAGCAAGAAGACATGGCAATGTATTCAGCTTCTGTGGAGGATATCGATGTACTCATTTGCCGTTTAGATGACCAGCTGACAAGTTTGTCTCCAAGAAATTGAGCACCTCCTGATGTACTTCGACGAGTATCTTGACACCCAGCATGGTCAGCATCAGAGTAGGCCGTGAGAGCCATAGCAGTGTCCTTAGGGTACCAGAGGCCCATGTGAATGCCTTTTGGTTGGCTTGGATTGATATCGAGCACACATGCATACTACAAATAGAAGATCTGGTCTACTAGCAGTGAGGTACATTAGGGATCCGATCATGCTACGATATTTGGTTTTGTCGACTGGGATCCCTTCAATGTCCTCATCTAGTTTAGATCTTTCAACCATAGGAGTATCAACTGAGTCACATGATTCAAATCCAAACTTCTTCAAAATCTCATTAGCATACTTGGATTAATTAATGAAAATGCCATTGGGATTTTGTGAGATTTGTAACCCCAAAAAGAATGACATTTGTCCCATCATGGACATTTGGAACTCAGAATTCATTTCTTTAGCAAAACGATCACATTCCATAGGATCAGAAGAGGCAAAGATGATGTCATCTACATAGATTTGAACATGAAGAAGGTGTTTGCCTGATTTTCTAGTGAAGAGTGTAGGATCACCAACACCCTTGGTGAACTTATTAGCAAGAAGAAACTTGGACAATGTGTCATACCACGCCCTAGGAGCCTGCTTTAGACCATAAAGAGCCTTCTTCAAGCGATAGACGTGATTAGGATGCTCAGGGTCCACGAATCCTTCCGGCTGACTCACATAGACCACCTCATTCAATGTACCATTTAAGAATGCCGTCTTAACATCCATTTGATATATAACCATATTCTGACAGGCAGCATTAGCAAGTAAGATTCTTATGGCTTCAATTCTAGCAACTGGTGCGAAGGATTCTTCAAAGTCTATGCCTTCTTCTTGACGGTATCCTTTGGCTATAAGCCAAGCCTTGTTTTTCAGTACATCACCATGTTCATCAAGTTTTACTCTGAATATCCACTTGAGAGCGATAATCATAGCACAGTCAGGAGGAGGAACTAATTCCCATTCATCGTGTCGATCAAACTCATGAATTTCTTCTTGCATTGCAGTAAACCAGGAGTCTTTAGACAATACATCTTTGAAATCCTTAGGTTCGACTTTCGATAGAACAGAATTAAAGAAGCACCATAAGGCATCGGTGGCAAGTTGTTTACGTGTGGATACCAGTCTAGAAGGGTTTCCAATGATGTTGTCATTCGGGTGATCATTTGTCCATTTCCTGAGATGCTCATGATGTTGAGGGTATGTTAGGATCACGTTTTACGTAATCTCTCAAGTCTCGGTCATATCAACAATATGTAATAGGTTGCTAGTTTATTTATCTTACTTATGTTTATGTATTAAGTTATGTAAGTGTCCAATGAGCCTCTAAAGCCCACGTTGTGCAAGATAGGAAGGGAAGGGAGTGTTGCCCTAGACCTTGCCTATAAATACTAAGCTCATGTAAACATAACAATTGTTGGTTATTTCATTATCTTAAAGAAACTCTTGCACTTTCATCTTTCATATTGATTTAATCAACCAATCTTTATTCTCATCTTGTTTCTACCAAAATCTATACTTGTGTTTATAATATGGTGACCTAAGAAGTGGTATCAATCGCTAGAAGAGGGTATATCTTTTGTATTTGAATTCGTACGCACCATCATCTAGTTTTTAAGCTCGTTATTTTTTATAAAGGTTTAATCTTTTGCATGGTTTTTTGATTTCTAACACATCTTTACTTCTAAACTTGTGTTATAAATCATTACAAACAAAAAAATACAACTTTTTTTCATCAAAAATACAATATTCGAAATTTTGTACTATTTTTCGAGAACCTTAAAATTTTTGAAAAATTTATAAAGTTTGCAACTTTCTTTAAGATTTCATCATTTTAAAGTTAGTTGTACAAGAATCTTGGATTAAAAACTCGTTCTTGGTGTGCTTTATTAAAAAACAAATTTTGGCCTATTTTTGAGAACTTTAAGTCCATAAACTTTTGAGAACATATTTTGTTGCTTCATTTGTGTTCCCGTTGCTTACTCAATGCTTTTCTCTCTTGTATAAGAAAGAAAACACTTTGACTCGTTGGATATTTTCGTTATTGTATAATCTCAAAAATTTGTGATTTTTTTTCGAAAACTTGGAAATTTTCAAGAACTTTACAAATCTTTCGAGAACACTTTCTGTTTTCGATAAATTATATAGTTTTCGAAATCACTTTTAATTCTTCCGAGAACTTTGCTGATCTTCTAAGTTGTTGTTTTCTCGATAATTGTCTCATACTCTTCTCGATAATTGTCATTTTATCGAGAACAACCTGAGTTATCGAGATCACACAAAACTTTCGAAAACACTCCATATTTTCGAAATCACACAAAAACTTTCGAGAACACATCTAGATTTTCGAGAACACTTGTACTTTGACTGCTTTTCGAGAATTTCAACTTACAAAGTTTCGAGAACACACTTGTGATAGTTTTCGAGAATTGGCTTAACATTTATACCTTCTACAAGATCCATTTATACACAAGTCTTTCATCATGTCTCAACCTCCATACTACAATTACCTTCATCAGCAAACAGCAGCTACAACAGAATCGTCAACAACAACCGTATCAACAACCAATTCAACGACAGTATCAATGACAGTATCATCAACCATACTCATGCACGAACAACATCAACTCTTAATGCACCAACAACAATTTCCACAGCAACAACCATACTTGCATCAGCAATTGCAAACCAATCTTCCACCAACTAAGCAAACACATTGGTTCGATCAAATGTGCGAAGCAATCACTAGTCAACAATCTCGACATGAACCTGGGTCTCTTGACATTCCTCCAATGCTCACACCAGGCAACTACGTTCAATGGGCTAGTCGTTTCTTGCGATTCATTCAACTTAAGAAACCTCATGGTAAGTTTATGAAAAAGGTTATTCTTGAAGGACCATTTCAATGGCCTACTACAACGGTTGCAGGTGATCCTAATGCAAATCCTCCAAGACCTGATACTGTAATTCCACTTGTTGAATCCTCACTCACCGCAGAGCAACAACTTCATCGGGAAGCAAATGAACTTGCAATGATCTACATTCTTTAGGGAATACCTAATCCGATCTTTCGAAGTATTGATGCTCAGAAAACTGCTAAGGATATGTGGGAACATGTTCATCTCTTGATGGAAGGCACTGAATTGAATCAAGAAGACATGCAATCAAAGCTTTATATGGAATATGAAGACTTCATGATTGAACCAGGGGAATCGCTTGAGTCTTACTATCATCGTTTCACAAACATCATCAATGACTTAGATCGACACAACATCATACTCCCCAGGATTGCAATCAACACTAAGTTTCTAAGTTGTCTTGGTAATGAATGGAAGAAATATGTCACGTTTGTCAGGCAGGCTAAGAATCTTCATGATGCACCATATGGATTGTTGTTTGATTATCTGAAGCACCATGAGAGTGAAGTGAACAAGGATAGAGCTCTTCGTACAAATTTGTCACCTCCTCCAAATCCTAACTCATTAGCACTTGTTGCTCAATCTCACTTTATTCCACAACCATCAAACCATGCTTATGTTCAAGAACAAAATAATTCAACTACCATCAACCAAATCCTTCACAACCACTACTCACATATGATTCTACTCAGCAAAGCCATGTCGGTTCAACTGATTTGTATGACAACAATCACTCCATGTTCTACTCCAATGCTAACAATGATGAAGATGAAGAGGAATTCAACAACTTAAACCAAGGAATTGCACTCATCGCTAAAGCATTCAGCAAATTCTCCAACAAGTCCAACAACCGTCTTCGTTCTTCATCTAACACAAGGAATCAAGCTGTTGTTAATGATGGCCGAGTTGAGGTTCAGAATCGTAACTTTGGTAGATCTGGTTTTTGTGGTAATATGGGTAATTCTGGAAATGGTCAGCGGTTCAATACAGATTCTGGTAACACAGTCATTCATTGCTACAACTGCAATGGGATTGGTCATTTGGCAACTGCATGTCCTTCACCGAGAACTCTAGGCAGCAAGTATCACAAGGAAGCATTACTTCTCGCTCTTAAGGATGAAGCACGTGGAAACGTCAATGCTAAAGACAACAGCTTCATGGCCAATGCTCAATCTGTTGATGACATGGAAGATCTGGAAGCAAATTCTGCAGTTATGCTTATGGCCAATATGCAGGAACTACATCTGAGTGATTCAGGCCCAGTGTATGACACTGATGGTCTGTCTGAGGTACATGATTTAAACACATGCTTAATACATGATATTGCCTCACCTTTATCATCTGCATCAGAAGAGGAACAAGTTGTTCAAAACGATTCATTATTATCTAGTCAAGAGGATGAGCAAATAAGCACATTTGTTACATTTGACGACGATGATCAAATTGACCCTGTGGTTATATTTGATGAAAACGTTCAAATTAAACAAGCTGTTTTATTTGATGATCCACTTGATGATGGTTATAATGATCAATTTGAACAACATGAACCTTCAAATGAGCCAGATTCAGAACTCAGAACCATGCTTATGACCACCCAAATTCAGGCCCAAAAATGCAATGATACAAATACCAAATTGAAAGCCAAAATTGCATCATTAAAGAAAGACCTTGAGTGCTGTAAACTTCAAATAACAAATTTTGAAACACGAGATAATCGGGAAAAAAGTTTTGAAATTGCTTTCCAAAAATCGTATGTTCAAGAACAAGAGTTACAACATCAAATACGCGAATTAACCGTTTCCAAAAATGAATTAATCTCACAAATGGAACAAGAAAGGTTTGATCATAAACAACAAATGAATCAACTCACCGATGAACTTTCTAACACAAAATCTGAGTTGTCCATTTGTCAAGCTGAGTTTCGTGAATATAAACAAAAGTCAAGGAAACGGATTGATTCTTGTCAAAGAAGTTGTTGAATTGGAAAAGAAAATCAAAGAGTTTAAAAATGTTTTTTATAAAACGGGTGAATCCATTACCACAATTCAAAAGTTTTCATTGCAACAAAGACCTCCCGGGTGTGGTTATGCTCTTGGTTACGATATACACAGTTTTTTAAAAACAGCACTCAAGGAAATTCCAAAATTGTATAGTGCAGAACACTTATTTGATGAATCTGTTGTGCGTGTTATTGTATATGATCGTGAAGAAGAAGAGGAAATAGAGGATGAGAGTCGATCTAAAATGAGCACTGTTTTTTACAACACACCTTTTGATTATTCCACATTTCCTCGTTTATATGATTCTTTTGTCTCAAAAAGAAAAAACCGAACAACCTTGGTATTTAGTACAAATAAATGATTCATCTTCTGATGTTGGTCCTGTTAAACCAGTAGCACAAATAAATGGTCCTTTACCTGATTCTTGTCACATTAAACCATTACCAAAATGGTGTAGTGTCATGAGGTATTTTGATACGTTTATGGAAGACATAAAGTTTTTTGAACAAGCAATTGAAAGAAACTCAGAAATAACTGTAGCAACTTTTCAAAATGTTTACGAAAATGAAACGAGAGAAGTCTTTCAAAAACAATTTTTGCCACATGTTCAACATTTGCATCTTTGTGCTACACGCTGGGAAAAGGAACTCCAGTCAGAGGTAAAATCAATGATAGAAGTTTTCAATGCAACCGAACAAACAATTTCAAAACAGAAAAGAAAAAACAAAGGCTTGCAAAAAGAGGCTG
>LBNU01030629.1:11923-75070 GCA_014162995.1 Artemisia annua
TTTTGTTTTCAAAATTGTGAATTTGATATCCCGATTACCTAACTTTTGCTCTCCCCTAGTGTTTTAGGATTCCTTAAGTTTGCCAACCATTGCTTTTTGTTCTCCTAGGTTGTAATTCATTCCCGTTTGTTAATCAATTTCTATTTCCGTTAATTTAAAGTACGACAAACAAACAATCTTTCCAATCAAAATAAACGTTTTAATTCGATCTCTTAACGAAGCTCCTTCATTACACTCGTTGGGGTAGAACTCCGGAAATCACCTCCTCGGTCTACAGCAAATAAGTCATTAGCACGAGTCTACGAGGTTAATCTTTTCTTTTATTTTTTTTATTTTTCACGTTTGACTTATTTTTATACTTTTTTGTTACTTTTTGTTTTTTTTTTTATTTACTCCTCTTTTTTTATTTTTCCTTTTTTTTTATAGAGCTTATATTATCCTTAATTGTTTTTTATTCTCTTTGCTATTTTTATTTTTCCCAGAGTGGGTCATTTTCTATTTTTTTTTTTATGTTTTTTTGGTATAGAAGGAACTTTCTTTAGAATCATAAGTGTTTTGAGTGATGTTGTTGTGTTATTATATTTTTTTTTGTTTTTATTTTATCTAGTCTTATTTTAGTTCTTTGATTTATTTTGTGGGTTGAACGTTTTTATTGGTCTGCATTGTCTATTTTTTATTTGATCTTTTATTAATGTATCTGATCTCCTTCTCAGCTATCCCTTTTGGTTGGGTCTCTTGGGATTTGCTATGAGTCTCGTTTTATCCTTTTAGAATTTTTTTTTAGTAGTCTTTAGTATTCTATATTTTTGATATTTCTTGTTTTAGTTTACTTTTTACTTTTATTTTTTTTTTGGTTTTTCATTATTTAGCGGTAATAAAATTTTTAAATATTTGGAGATGTTTATCTTAGTTTCAAAAAATACCCGCAACTGCTTATAATCTTTCGAGTGATTTTACAAAAGATTTAATACTTATGTCAATACTCTAACTTGAGTTTGGACAAAGAGGTCCCATATGTGCAACTGAATGGATGTGATATGCTCATGCTGTAATGCTTTGTAAAGAGTTCTGTGTTGTTTTCCTTGTTGCATGCACACTACTAATTTAGTATGTGCGCTTGAGGTAGGAGCCGGTTGAATCAGGACGAAGTTTAGGACGAGAACTTGGTGGATGCGTCTTTGAATTGACAGAGCCTCACTTCTAATCTTTGTAGATTCATCCAAGGAGTTAGCCACCAACTATAGTTAGATCACTGTTCAGTTTATGCTGATTTATAGCTGAGATGTTGGACACAATTATTGCTTTCTTGGAACTCTTGCAGAATTGTGTATCGCGGAAGTTGAGGGCCGAGGGATGCGTACGTGTGTGAGTACCAGAAATTGATCTTGAGAGAAGAGAGGTTGTGTTCTTTTTATCACAAATTTGACGAGCGGAGAACAGAATTAGAGAGTGCGTGCAGTTGCCTTCCATAAAAAGTAGGCATTTTCAAAAAATGCCGCATGGGTTACTGATAGTTCCTTTCCTGTGATTCTAGATTTCCTCAACTAAAGTCCTTTCCCATATATGGGTAAAACGGGTTAATATCTCTTTCTCTTTTTTTTGTTCCCACATGCTCCTTGAAAGCACTATGCTACTATGCCAAGGCTTCGTGTTCTTAGCTAGAAGGGGATATTCCTACGAAGGACAAAATAAAGGATTGGTAGACATAGGGAATATATAGTACATTTTGGAGACTCAAGTCATTGAACTGACTTGGATCTCTTTCTTTGCTGAATCCCTGCCATTGAAACCAAACTTCCTCCCAGCCTTTTTCTCAAATCTCTTGATGCTTAATGAAAGCATAGCCACCTGCCACTTCAAGTTCATCTCTTCCATATCCAATGGATCCACCTGTTCAAAGTCCTCATAGGAGAGTTGCTGCTGAGATTCACAATCAGCAACAAAAGAGTGAAGCACATCTTCCAACACACTTCCAGAATAATGTGATTTGGTTGGTGTGTATGAAGATGATGCAGAGGAAATTGGACTTGAACTTGGAGGCATTATGTTGGATGTAGAACCAACAAAAGCTGAGTAATTTGGAGCAGTTGAACGAATAGGACTTTTGACATGGTTCAAGAGTTTTGAGCTTGTTGTATAAATCATCAAAACTCATCATGTCCAATCCACCCTTAGCTTTGAGTGCAATACTTACTTGAAGCCATGATGGAGGCAAGGATCTTAAGAATTTAGCATTGCAATCTTCATTGTCTGGCCTTGCCTTCAGCTGATTCAATTGACTCAGAATCTTGTGAAATTTATCATAACCCTTGTGGATACCTTCTTCCTCAGTGATCTGAAACTCTTGAAACTGCTGCTTCAGCATTGACTTCCTCATCCTTCTTGACTCATCATTCCCACCAAATCTAGCTTTAATTGCCATCCAGAGATCCTTTGCATCAGACATGAAGTGAAAGTCACCCAAGTGGTCTGGAGGTATAGCTTGAAGAAGTATAGTTCTCACTTTATTTTCCCTCTGAAGAGCAAGAACCTCTTCAGCAGATGTAGGATCAAGATAGTATATTCTACCATCTGCATTAGTACCAGTCCTCTTTGGACTATTACCTTTAAGGACCACCTTCCAAAGATTATGATCAATGTTGGTAATCCAGTTCTGCATCTGCATTGCCCAGAGTTCATACTCTTCTTTCTTAAGGTAAGGGAATTTTGCATTGCTGTTTGAGAGAGTGAGGTAATGAAGGGATGTTATGTTTTGATTGTGTGTTGTATCTGACTCAGCATCAGATCCAGACATGATGTAAAGTTGTGTTGTTGAGGAGTTGTTTAAAGAATTGATTTTCTTAGTATCAAAGAGACTCTCCCGAGGCTCTGATACCACTTGTTGAATCTATTTATCCTTGATAGATCTTGTAGCTCTCGTTGATCGTTAGCAGTGTCTATGTAATCACAAACACTCTAATAGAGAATCTCCAAAGCTTGTATTCTAATGCGGAAAACAAATACAAGCATAAACAATAAAATACTAAAAACGCTTAATCCTCTATGGATTATGTATTGATAACTTGTAAACTCGTTCGTTACATAAAACATAAACTTGTGTTTCTTTTATAGACAAGGAACCCTAACCTAAACCGTTTCCCAAGAAACGTATCTTCTATAAACTTTAAATAATATGCATTATCTTTTCCTAATATAACTCATGCATATCCTAACTATATTAGATAATACGCGGTTTTACTAAGTCCGCAGAAACTAAACATGCTGAACTATGTCTTCAGCAGTAATACTTCATCAGCAGAATTTGGTCTTCAGCAGATTCCCTTCAGCAGTAACCATCAGTGGAATTCACACTTAGCAGAATTCCCAACATTTGATTCAATGTATGATGAGTACTTTGAGCCTCAACAGAGAGTCGACCCTGAGCAACAAGTCATAGATTCTGATGCTGCTGCTAATGATGAACCTCAACCCACAAACGGGCCTTCCATCTCCATCTCTATTAGTCAGAATGCTCCATTATCTAGTCATACCAATCACACAGATCAACTCTCCTCAATTCCACAAGAAGAAGCATCTGATAACACCTTTGAAGTGAATCCTTTTACTCAACCACCTGATGAACCTTTTGTCAACGTATTTGCTCCTGACCCATCTACTTTGGCAACTTCCTCAGAAGATTCCAACACTGCTACTTCAATTCCAAATCATCAACTTCATGAGCATATCAGGAAATGGACAAATGATCACCCAATTGACAACATCATTGGTAACCCATCTAGGCTAGTATCTACACGACGACAACTTGCCACAGATGCCTTATGGTGCTTTGTTAGCAACGTGCTGTCCAAAGTCGAACCAAAGAATTATAAAGAAGCATTGACTAATACGTCCTGGTTCACTGCAATGCATGATGAAATCCATGAATTTGACAGACTAGATGTTTGGGAATTAGTGCCCCCTCCAGACTGTGCAATGATTATCGCCCTCAAATGGATCTTTAAAGTGAAGCTTGATGAATATGGTGAAGTGTTAAAGAACAAAGCTCGACTTGTGGCCAAAGGGTTCAGACAAGAAAAAGGCATCGACTTTGAGGAATCATTCGCACCAGTTGCCAGAATTGAAGCCATCAGAATCTTCCTTGCCAATGCAGCCAGTCAGAACATGGTTGTATACCAAATGGATGTGAAGACTGCCTTTCTCAATGGACACTTAAAGGAAGTAGTATATGCAAGTCAACCAGAGGGGTTTGTTGATCCTGAACGCCCTAATCATGTCTATCGCTTGAAGAAGGCACTATATGGTCTTAAACAAGCACCTAGAGCATGGTATGATACACTGTCCAAATTTCTTCTAACCAACCAATTCACCAAAGGGGTTGTCGATCCCACTTTGTTCACAAGAAAGTTGGGAGAGCATCGTCTCCACGTTCAGATCTATGTTGATGATATTATCTTCGCTTCAGCCGATCCACTAGAATGTGATAGGTTCACACAAGAAATGAGTACAGAGTTCCAAATGTCCATGATGGGGCAAATGTCGTTCTTCTTGGGGCTTCAGATCTCTCAAAACCCACATGGTATCTTCATCAATCAATCCAAGTATGCCATTGAAATACTAAAGAAATTTGGATTCGAATCATGTGAATCTGTTGATACTCCAATGGTTGAGAGAACTAAGCTGGATGAGGACATTGAAGGAGCACTTGTCGACCAAACCAAATACCGAAGCATGATCGGATCTTTGATGTATCTCACAGCCAGCAGACCTGATCTCTTATTTGCTGTCTGCATGTGTGCTCGTTATCAATCCAAACCTACTAAGAAGCACTTAGAAGCTGTCAAAAGAATCTTCAGGTACCTTCAAGGAACAATTCACATGGGCCTTTGGTATCCTAAAGACACTGCAATGGCTCTCACAGCCTACTCTGATGCTAATCATGCGGGTTGTCAAGATACTCGACGAAGTACTTCTGGTGGTGCTTAGTTTCTAGGAGATAAGCTGGTTAGTTGGTCATCAAAGAAGCAAATGAGTACATCAATCTCCTCTACAGAAGCTGAATATATTGCCATGTCATCATGCTGTGCTCAAATTCTTTGGATGAGATCTCAGTTATCAGACTATGGCTTTAACTACAACAAAGTTCCGATGTACTGTGATAACAAGAGTGCCATTGCTCTTTGCTGCAACAACGTTCAGCATTCAAGATCAAAGCACATTGATATTCGACATCATTTCATCAGAGAACAAGTGGAAAAAGGAATTGTGGAACTCTACTTTGTAAGGACGGAATTTCAACTGTCTGATATCTTCACAAAGGCACTTCCAAGAGAACGGTTTCAATTCATTCTCCCATGTCTTGGAATGAAGAGCTTCACTCCTGAGTTATTCAAAAGTCTTCAGGAAGATAATGAAGAGTAACTGATTCACTTCACATATCCTTTTATATAATACAAAACCCAGAAAAGAAAAATACAAAAAATATAAAACCTATAAAAACCATAAAAATCTGAAAAACTCAAAAAGACAAAATACATGTTTGCTTACAATTTTGGTTTGCTATTACTTCAGATAGCAACCCGGTTTTCAAAATCTGTGTAAAAACACGTTACCATGTTTTCGCTGTGTGCGGATTATCCGAAAAGTTGTACGCTTCAGTGCAGCCTTTCTAGTAAAAGAAGAGAAGTCTTTTTTTTTCCAAAATCTCTTTCTTCTAAAAATTCTTCAAAAGAGATTTTCTGGTGTACAAGGTGGCCATTGGTCTTAAATTTTCTCGTATACGTTACCTCTCACATTAATGGCTACTAAACGTTAAAATGGAAAAACGGGTCATTAATTGAGGGGGAGCGTATGTGCTCAAAATTTCTGCACCTTTAAAAACTTTGTGCACCAGCCACAGTGAAAAATCAAAAAGTGTCTCATAATCAGTAAACTTTTAAAATTTTGCCACATGTCTCTCCAAAGCTTTTTCGAAAATCATTTAAATCAATTGGGATCACAAAATCTTAAAAGATTTGAAATTTTATGATCGGGGGAGAGAATGTGATTTAAAAATAAAAACTTATTTAAAAGTGATGTTTTTGGACTCATAAAGAATGTTTGTGGACTTTCGAGAACGCTCCCTTATGTGCTAAAATTCTAAAGTTTTTGGATTTTAATCAAAGCACATATTAAGAGGGAGCAAGTGATTGAATGTGATGTTTTCTTAGCTCATTCTTTAATGCTGCAATGGTGAAACCCTTTTTCAGAAATTGAGCTTTGAATTCATCATTTGAATGTGATGTTTTTGAAATTATAAAGATGTTTTGGACTCAAAAGATCGCTCCCGTATGTGCTAAAATTTT
Organism: Artemisia annua; assembly: GCA_014162995.1. Classification (NCBI taxonomy): domain Eukaryota; kingdom Viridiplantae; phylum Streptophyta; class Magnoliopsida; order Asterales; family Asteraceae; genus Artemisia; species Artemisia annua. Next base: position 18,265 of record LBNU01030629.1, read on the forward strand.
AAAAGATTTTGGAATATAAACAAAGCACATATCAAGGGGGAGCAAGTGATTTAAAATGATGAATAAATGATCTCTTTTGCAAGCTCACCCGTATGTGCCAAAGTTTTTCAAAACTGATTCAATCAATGGGCACATATTGAGGGGGAGCAAGTGGCTTAGAGTCTTTCGCGGGTTTTTACAAATTCAAGTAAAAAACCGTGAATTGCTTATGACTCAGTATTTGACTCATGAATTGACGAAACATGAAAAGTCGTGAATCGAAAAGACTAGTCCTGGCCGGGTAATAATTTCAAGCTGGTCTAACCAGTGATGTAAACGTGTCTCGAAGAGGACTGGTCCAAGTAGAAAGTACCGTTTCGAGAAACTCTTCTTAGATATATACTTTGACGGGTCTAACTTCCTTTTTAAGGAATGTTAACAACTTCAAGTTAGTTATTAGGGCTAGTTATCACCTAAAAGCTGATAATGGATCCCTTTAACTAAGCAACGTAAACGTGTCCCTCGGGTATATGTCTATTAAGAGCCGATCAATTCAAATAAGTGCAACTCACCCCGACATGTGCAAATTTCTTTCTTTACCTATGAGCACATGTTAAGGGGGAGCATTTGAAAAATGATAAAACTCTCAAAGTGTTAACAAAATGTGTTTCTTAATCATAAACACTTTGAGAGAATTTTCAATGATTTGGTTATATGGCGATTGTGGAAAGATACCAAAAGACCGACCACTTTAATTTAATGCATGGAGTTATAAGGATGGTAAGGTTAGGTATATGTTCCCATGATCCACCAGAACCGGAGGGATCTTCCCAGGGACAATCCAATAGATAGATTAGAAGTCCTTAGGAATGATTGAAAAAAGGAGAAAAGTGAGAAAGGGAAGAGTGCCGACTGAGACTGAGCTAGGACTGGAACAAACCCAACAAGGTTCTAGTAATGAAGTCTCGGTAAGCACTGAAGGGGTTGAAGAATTAAAAAGAAATGAAATGAGAAAGGGTGAAAAGAAATAGCCCTCCAATTATTCAACCTTAGGGCAGAAACCGGGTTCAATTCATATGCTACTGATTGTTACCAAGGTAACATCGGTATTGAAGATAAAGACGTCATGGACCCAGTGACGCACTGCACTAAACCTCCCAGCCACTCAAGTTCTCTTAAAAGAGCTTGTTTCATTCTCACGGGGAACCGGTGTAAACTATCGACTAGTCTCTTAGAGCTAGTTGATATTGAAACAGGAGACCCCTCCCTAGTCTCCGAATAGGATAACCAATGTGCACTTATCGAGTCTAGAGCCAAGAGATGCATCAAAAGATCTCATAGGAACACTTGATACTTCTACACTGGTTGTTCAACATTAAGGACACCAGTTGTAATATTTTGAGTCCTACGCAGATCTTAGCAATCTGCCAAGAACACTTATGAGGGAATATACATAAGTATTTCCCAGTGATTGAGTGGAAACTCCTGCCAGGGTCAACATCAAACAGCCCTGACAGCAGGTCACTTCGGTAATCTCTTGTGGGTTACGCTTAGTGTGTACGGTGGTGTTCCAAAAGGTCTACAGTCGTGGGGTGATCTCCAGCGACTCACCTAATCGTTGGTGTACTTCGGTATGTCAGTGAAAGCCCTTTCGGGGGCATCCGATTAGGAACGGCCTTGGTAAGGATTAGAGAAAGTCTTCACACTATGCTGTTGACGATCTCGAAGTCCAAACTTGTAAGTGCCGGTATGTTTATTACTAACCAAGTTTTATGCAGCTCAACATACCAAACTTACCATGTTCACCACCATCACTCTAGTTCCACATGCTCATACCAACATCTAAAAGGAGACGTCAGAACTGTTCAACCGGGAAGATCTACTCAACAAAGATGTATGGGCATGTTGGAAAGGCGTAATCACACCAAAGACAAAGAAGTTGACGATTGATGCCGATTGCTGAAAAGATGCAGATTCATCATCACATGCTTACACTTCAACATCATAACTCAAGATATCATGATCAAAGAATGGGCTTCGACTATGCTTCCTCAACTCTGATGCAGAAAATCATGATCAAGAAAAGTGTAAGCATGACATCACAAAGACTATCACAACATCACAAAGAGACACATACACTCAAAGATGACTTGAAGCTAATTATATGGATGAAGAGCGAAGAACAAAGTCAAAAGATCATCATATACATCAAGGAAGTCATCTTGAGTCGATTATCAATGAAGAATCAACAACTACGAGCTACAAAAGAATCTACAAAGATCTCAATGCAAGAATTCAAGAATAAAGAACAAAAGGGTGACCTCTCTTAGGGGGAGATTGTTAGGAATACGATTTTTGTATAAGAAAGATTCGGTCACCCCAGATATGATTAAGCATTGTTTAGCTCGTAGTAGTTACATTAGTTAGTTATACGTAGTTTAGAATTAGATTAGTTCGCGGAAGAAGGACGGGTCTTTACCCACTGTATACCTGATCCGCAGCCCAAGTGGCACGCCCTAGTGGCAAAACCCATGTATATAAACCCCTCTCCATCCTTGGAGAGGGTAAGCCTTCTCTCATAATCTCATTTCTTTTTTTGGTTTTCTCTCAAGGCTTCATCTCTTTCTCTCTCTAACTTTCTCTCTCTAGAATTTCTTTCTTTCTTTCTTACCTTAAACGAGCCAACCACAAGTATATTTGTGTTTGTGATGTTAACTAGTATCCTACATCCCCCAAAGAATAGAAAATGATAAAACAGGGGCTATGAACTCACCTGGGCCATAGCAAATGCAATAACACATGACGGACACAACTGGCATCTAGCAGATCACAACAGCATCAAGAAGGCGGCACATCGGTAAGGAAACGGCGAAGTCTTCTACACGCAAGGCTTGGGTGTGTGTTGACACTGATTTTTTTATATGAAAACTAAAATTTAGGTTCGAAGCTGACATCGGTAGGGGTAAACAGACAATGAGCGTCTGCAAGTATTTTTTAGAGAAACACAGGAAAGTGGTGGAACCACGCGTCCAGGCATTGGACTTGTCAAGAGGGGACATGGTTATCTACATGCCTTTGGAGGTATGTAGGATTATTGAAAGTCAACCGGAAAGATGAAAGGAGCAGTCATGAAAACGATTTTCGGGTTTCGGGAATCCAGAGGATGCAAAACATAAATGAGGTTTGAATCTTATTAAATCTTTTAATATGTCGTATCATTTGGTTTTAAATGTGCTCTCCACCTTTACTTTCCTTTAACTATTTAATTCAAATGCTTTAGGATGGGTGAACGTGTTTCTCAAGTGTTCGGACTAGCAATAAACGAACATTTGACTCAAGTGTCGGCTAGACGGCTTGCAAAACCTGAGTTAAGAAAGAAGGGTGAGTATAATACTATTGCTCGAAACTGGTGCGTATTAAACGTATCTCACCGACCATCAATTGCGATTGATGGTTTCTGCAGAAAAGTAGTTAACATGTGTCGCAGCAAAGGCATGGTGAGTGACTGCTGCTTATCACGGCTAGCTAATTACAAGCTTTCAGTCTATTAATAATGTCTGTTTCAAACTTACTCTTTGAAAATCAAGTTACAATAATTAATTTGTGATATGGTAATTTACTAATTTTGGAGCATTCCTCAAAGATTTTGATACAACTTATACTTGATTATGTTATTAATATCTAACGTTTGTGCACATTTTTTCTAATAAAAAGGCCAATGTTAAATGAATGGTACGTACCGACTACTTTGAAAACGTTAGGATAATAGTTAATTGCTCCATGATTAGAAAGTTTTATTTTTCTTACAATAGGCATTGGAACAGACAAACTTGTAAATGGGTATAATTGTAATTGTCTATGATTTCTTTTCACTTTTTTAAGCTAACTTTTAGTTTCTTTCCTTCCAGTTTTATGGTACTAACGATGTAAATGTTTAAGATTAACATATTTTAATCTTTCACCCAACAAAATTCCATATTCTAATGTAATTATGTGTTGAAGGACTTCGACCGTGAACCTGCGATGACTGTGTTTGAAACAACACCAGAGAACACAAAAGAGATTAATCAAGTATTCTTCGACAAGTGCTATACAATGCAAATAAATTTTCTTTTTGTGGCTTTACCCGATGATCCACTGGAAAGCACTAAGATACGAAGTAAGTTATTTTTTACTCTCTTGTCAATAAAATGTCAGTTTCTAACGTGTTTTGTTTTTCCAGAGTGGATCAAGCGACAGTGTGAGCATGTACTAGGTTACGGTTCACAGTGCTTTAAACCGATGAATCATGATCTCAGTGGCATCCGTATGCGGGTACTTGAACGTCTCACCTATAAGATTAATGTGAAGGTGCGTTTCTATTTGATGAAGTGTGTTTTCTATATTCAAACATCTTATAACTGGTTTAATTTATTAGTGTGGAGGTCGAAGTAAGTTGCTTGAACATGAAGTTTGTGGCCTAAACGACTCATCTGGTGCGACCATGGTTCTCGGCGCTGATGTCACACATTTTAGGGACAACTGCACCCCGTCAATAGCTGCGGTAAGTTGAAGTGATCTTTTTTGGTTTTGAGGTCTCCAATTGTATGTGTCAAATTGAATGGGTTTTGTAACTTCGTGCAGTTTGTAGCATCTATTGATTCACCTGGCTCAGCTAAATATAAGGCATTGTTATCTCCACAACCGGCTGGTGTTGAAATTATTTCAAATTTATACACCCCTCCATCAACAGATAAGGAAAAGGCTGGTGGATTGATGAGGTTAGTGTTATTTCAGATTTCAAGTCAACTGTTTTTAACAATCAATTGGAATTGATTGTTAAAACAATGCCTTATTTTACCTGAAGTTAAGATAAGCAGTGCTTTAAAATAAGCTTAGTGAGTTTGGAGAACTGCTATGACTTAGTCACTGGTAATCTTCCAGTGAATGGAAATGTAGGAAATGTAGTCCATTGCTGTATTGGTAGTTAAGGAGTGATAGTACGGAGTTGGTTGCTGAATTTACAGAGTTGATGATTAAAGACTACTGTTGTTAAGATTATGTGTATGGTGTAGAATAAGGTTCAGAATGTTTTGCTAATGGCATGTCTTTAGCTTAACTTCTGTTGACATTGTAATTTGTAAAATGGAATACAGGAAGCTACCATGGGGGTGTTTGGTAAGCTTATTATAAGTGCTCAATAGCTTATTGTATTTTGGAAAAGCAATTAAGCACTTTGAAGTGTTTGTTTAAGCTTATGTCAAAAGGTTTTAATCATTTTGAGAAGGAAATAAGAGCATAAGCTTACCCAAACACCCCTTGTATCAAAACTACTCTAAATCGGTTTTGAAATAAAAGTTTGACTTTTTTATAATGCTAATATTACTTGAATCTCATCATTTACAGTGAGGTGGTAGCTGCTGTTTTAGATAGGATCCTTGTTAGTTATGCAGGAAATGTAGTTAGTGTGGCAGTGTCTATCATGGGTATATGAAGCCTTACAAGTGGCCCTCTTGCTGTCTGATATGGTGTTTTGGTATGACACCAGGGTCTCTTGTAAATAAATTGGAATTTAAGGTTCTTACTTTCTCTGGCAGGGATATGCTTCAAGCTTTTCAGCTTGAAAATAATGGAAAGCTTCCTGACAGAATCATCTTTTATAGGTGTGATAAAATTTTTTGTTTCTTCTTTATAAAGTTTATGCAATTCTTCAACACCTCCTCATTAATTAATGAATGTTTTAACAATTAAATACAGAGATGGGGTAGGTGATTGGCAGTTCCATGAGTTACTAAATGAAGAGGGCCGAAGCATAAAGGAGGTATGTTGTTCCCTTAAGTTCTATTAAAGTTGTCATTTTGCTTTAACTTTTTTTTTTTTTTTTTTTTTTTTTTTTTTTTTTTTTTTTTTTTTTTTTTTTTTTATAAATATAATTTGGTTTTTAATTTAAATTATATGTTTCAGGCATGTGCTTCAATGAAAGATGGGTATCATCCCAAGCTGACTTTTGTGGTGGTTCAAAAACGCCACCATACGCGTTTCTTCAGTGGGGAAACCGACAGTGGAAACTTGCAACCAGGTTCGTTTTATATATTTGATTACTTTGGTTCGCGTTGATTTTAGAGTTGGATTATTTTTAATATGTGGTTCTTAAGACATATATGTTAGTAGCTTAGTTTGCTTGGGTATGGAATATTATCAACAAAAGATAAAAACCACATTAGTATATTACTCTTCTACTATCCTTGAACCAATAGAACCAAATTTTAATATGTTACACATCCAAACACTGCCCATTCTCATATCAAACCAAATGTGCAAACTAGGCTACCAAAATTGACATTTTTGTTACGTACATTCTCATTTCAAGAATATGAATGCTTAACACCTCTGTTCTCCAAATTCTCTTCCATCTCCGACCAATTTGATAAGCAATTGGAATGTTATCACTGATAGTTAAACAATGTTTGTCTTCAGGAACTGTAATTGATACAGTGGTGACCCGTGATAGACTGTTCGACTTCTTCCTATGCAATGGAGAAGTCGTCAAGGTGAATCAATGTGAAATAAATAATCTATAAGACTACAACTAAATATAACATAACCATTTTTTTTGTGCTTTTCAGGGCAACACCAGACTGCAGCACTATGTTGTGCTTTATGATGAGAATGGTTTTACGGCAGATCAGATCCAGAAAATAACACATTGCCTCTGCCACATGTGTACTATCTTATCCAGATTTTCTTTCCATACAATAATACCTTTTTTTATGAAGATTTTATTTATATAAATCTAACCCAATCACCTTTTTGTTTTTGCTTTTAGATGTTGCAGGTCGGATACTCCCGTCTCCCTAGGTAATAAACCTCCATTTATATTCAACTCCTATATACTGTAGCTATTTATGTTTATGATTTAAACAACTAGTAAATATGTTTTTATGCAGTTTCACCAGCATATTATGCTCACTTGGCTGCTGCTAGAGGAAGGGAATATTTGGAGAGCTACATTGGAGAGAATGATCTGGAACGCCCTCTCAATGTTAGGCAAGCCAGGAAGCTTATTTCACTTAGGCCAAATATTGCGCAGACTATGTTTTACGCATAGTAAGCATTTTGTTGGATGTTTGGTGCGATTGACATTAAATCTTTTTGAAAAACTTTGCTTCTACATGTATCAGTATTTTTTTATCATCTTGGATTTCAACTTTGCTAAGTAGTCTAGTGTTGTTTACTTTGTAGTAAGAATCATGTGGTAGACTTTTTAAAATATTACATTTGCTTATAAACTCGTTATATAAAGAATAAGTTACAAACTTTGTTTTTATGGTTTATACACCCCTGCACATGTCGTCCATTTTTTAGGATAAACATATTGGTCATCTGTGAACTTGTTAATTTTGCTTTTTGTTAAAGCCAGTTGATATCTATCTCTCTATTTACTCGATCATGAGGGTAGTTTGGTCATCTTACACGCTTTCATCTTCATCCTCTACATACAAAACTCATATTTTATAAAAACTTTACATTCAAAATATAATTTTCCTTTGATTAATCCCAAGTATTATTATAATATATACAGTATTATTATAATATATACTAAAAGTCATTGAAATGGTCCCCCAAACACTGTTGCTACAGTACGCAGTCAATTTTCATGTTAGCCCCTGAGGTTATTGATCCATTGCAAAGTTAGTCCTTAACGGCCGTTACCTAAGTGGCTTAAATTCGCAATGGAACAATAACTTCAGGGGCTGTTTCTGTGCAAATATTAAACTGAAAAAACCTGTAATGTTAACTTTTATTTTCACCGTTAGTTCCTAAGGACTAACTTTGCAACAAACCGCAACTTTCAGGAACTAAAAATGAAAATATATATGCTACAGTACCAAACAGTGCAGAACAGTACTGCTACAGTGCAAAGCGGCGGTGAAAAGGCGTTACTGTTCCTAACGAATTTACAAAAATGGTCCCTCGGGTTAGCTGTACATCACACTGTTAGTCCCCAGTTAGCGATCTTTTGCAAATTCAGTCCTTAATAACATTTTTTTTGTTTTTTTTTTTTTCAATCGTTTTATTTCGAGTTTAGATTAAACACAACATTCCCGTAGCAACGCACGAGTGCCTCCGCTCGTTAATACTAAACCCCCGAATCCCCAAATCCCGCAATAACAAAACACATACAAGTAATATGCAATGGCAATACTACTTGAAACTTATACTTCCACCCAATGTCAGCCCAACTTTCATTGTGGTCCACTAATTAAGAGGCAAAAAAAAAAAAAAAAAAAAAAAAAAAAAAAAAAAAAAAAAAAAAAAAAAAAAAAAAAAAAATCGACTTGTTTTTGTTTTAACACCAAAAACAACTACTAAAAATAGCATGTTTTATTTGTCTTTACTAACAAGTTAAAACTTCTATATTAGTTTTACACATCACAAAGTCAATAAAGGCATATAACGTATAGTTTAATTGGTGCTCATGTGTTTATGTCTTACCAACAACAAACTATTATAGCTATGAAAAGTAATTTTTTTTATTTATGCCTGACCATATTGTTTATAGATCGTATTGGGACCCATAACATACGAAAGATGCTACTGGGAGTTGTGTTTTTTTTTTTTTTCTTTTTTTTTAATTGTTCATAGACGTATCTAAAGAAATTCTATATTTCTTTGACGTATCTTATGAAATTTTATATTTCTTTTCTGTATAATATACCTAAACAACTGTTTAATACTTAAGAGTTCATAGCAAGGGTGTGACTGGGTCGAGCTTTTGTCGAGTAACTCGAGCTCTCGGGCCCAAAAAATGAGTTCAAAATGTTAAACGCGCTGGCTCGAGCCTAATTCAAATTTCCTCGAGCCGAGCTCAAGCTTCCTTCATGAAAGCTCGTCGAGCTATCAAGCCGAACATAATATTGTCGAGTAGAATTGAGCCATGTCAAAATTCGATTCGGTTCGACTCATTTACACCTTAATTCAATGTAACTTATAAGTGTCAAAGATGACTAAAAAATGAAAAAAAAAATAAAATAAAATAAAGTGCTACAAAGATATAGATAACATGTGGAGCAAATCTTTAACACACGTTGATCAATATGGATCTTTTTAATATACAGCTAAACCAAATGAATTTTACAATAATTACGTGTTACTAATAGTTGATCATTTATGGAAAATGTGATGATCTATTTGTAGAATGTACAATAGTTAAAGTTTTATGGTCCATGGTGAAGACTTGGGGGACTTGGTTATACAAAGTACTACTTGGATTATAGCTATGAAAAGTGATTTTTTTTATGTCTTATCAACAACAAACTATTATAGCTATGAAAAGTGATTTTTTTATTTATGCTTAACCATATTGTTCATAGACGTATCTAAAGAAATTTTATATTTCTTTGACGTATCTGAAGAGATTTTATATTTCTTTTCTATATGATATGCCTAAACAACTGTTTAATACTTAAGAGTTCATTGCAAGGGTGTAACAGGGTCGAGCTTTTGTCGAGTAACTCGAGCTCTCGGGCCCATAAAATGAGTTCAGAATGTCAAACGAGCTGAGCTCGAGCCTACTTCAAATTTCCTCGAGCCGAGCTCAAGCTTCCTTCATGAAAGCTCGTGGAGCTATCAAGCCAAACCTAATATTGTCGAGTACAACTGAGCCATGTCAAAATTCGATTCGATTCGACTCATTTACACCCTAATTCAATGTAACTTTTAAGTGTCAAAGATGACTAAAAAAATGAAAAAAAATCAAAGAACTACATAAAGCCACGACTGCAAAAAAGATACAGATAACATGTGGAGCAAATCTTTAATACAGTTTTTTTTTCCGGACAAGTCGTCACTATGATCAATATGGATCTTTTTAATATACAACTAAACCAAATGAATTTTACAATTATTATGTGTTACTATAAGTTGATCATTTGTGGAAAATGTGATGATCTATTTGTAGAATGTACAATAGTTAAAGTTTTACACTTTGTTCTCGAAAAAAAAACTAAGAAAGTGAAAGTGAAGTAAAGAAATGGAGAGGAAGTAAAGTGGTGTTTCACCCCAAAAGTGGGATGAAAGTTTTAAAGGCAAAATCCTTCAACTTTCACTCCATTACTTTCATTTTCCTTCTTAAAAAAAACTTGAGAACATGAGCTTTTTTGCATTTCTTCACTTTCATTTTCTTTCAACTCTTTTCATCAAATTGAGAACATAGTGTTATGGTCCATGGTGAAGACTTGGGGGACTTGGTTATACAAAGTAGGGTAAAAGCTACAAATACACTATGTACTCTCCCACATAACTCATTATACTTCATGAACTCTTAAATGTGTCATTATGCTTCATTTATATATGTAACGTTAGTCCTTTAGCCAAACAACGTTTGCAACGTTAGTCTTCTGTACCAACGACCGTTAGTCCTTTACACGTTTTTGTACGTTTTTACACGTATTTCCTTTGGGTGGAAGTGATCAAGATGCCCAAGTCAAAATTTTAAACCGAAAAAACCGATAGCATAAGAATGGCATAATGGACACCAACATCATTTTATATGCCCAAGTCAAATTTGCTTTGTTAAAATTTGCACCAACATCATTTTATGAGTAGTTCCAATTTGGTTCATAAAAAATGGAGGTTCCGACTATACATTTCAAAATAGTCGAGTTCTAAGTATTATTTTTAAACGGTGCATTTTTGTAAGCATTATCCAATTCAGATGTTCAAGGTGTATCGCATTTTTCCTTCAATATAATTTAGGTTTCTTATTCAAATGTATAGCTTTGGAGTAAGAGAAACCAACATCTTCTTAAAAAAACTATTACATAGAACCAATAGCATCTTAAATAACCAGAAACGTCTATATAAATGCATCATTTTGTGTGTACCATCTTTAACGCATATCTTACTAAGAATCGTAAAATTTGAATATCCATTAATCAAACTAAATGAATACAGGCGCATAACGACGATGGATAGCGACAAATAATAATACTTGTGAATCTATAGTTCTGGTGCAATACTTAAAGGTTCAATTTGCAATTATTGTGGGAAAAAAAACTTTGAGTTAAAAACAGAAAATGAAAAAAGTTTGAATCTTAAATGATGGTGTTGTTACACGATTTAGTTATTAGTAATTGAACTTTATTTATTTGTTTATTTATTTATAATGATGGCTGCCAAATTTTACACGCGCACAAACACATATCGTCGCTACCAAATTTTACTAAAAATTAGACATTGTTGAAGTTATGCAATTATGCCCTCAGAAAAACGATTGTTCAAAAAGGAACACTACAAATACAACATTGCAAAAGATAATTATTGCCCGTCAAAAATTGTCAAATACTAGACACAGCTGCCGTTATGGCGGGTACCGGCTAGTATATATGTAAATAACAATTCTTTGATCATCTTTTATTTCTATTTATAGAATTATTGTTTTCATGATTTTTGTAATAACGATGTTGCGAAGTTTGTTTGGATGGAAGCCCATCTGCCTACCACTTTGATGCCGGTTCTGGAGATGGTGTTAACAATTGGTTGCTTCACATAAAGCTTGGTATATGTACTTATGTAGAATACAACTAACGGTTGCAACTAGTTTTATCAAACATAGCCGGCCCATATATATTTATATTTAGGTGATTATGTTTTTTAGGGTGGATGTTAGAACCTAAGTTTATCTACATTTTAGTCAAGTCTCGGTTATTTCAACATTTGTAATAGGTTGCTATGTAATTTGATTATGTAACTCTTTGGATGAGTCCAATACTCGTCCAACGGGCCTAAAGCCCAAACGTCTAAGAGAAGGGAAGGAGTAGGCGTGTTGCCCTAGCTCCCATCCTATAAATAGGACATCTATGTATCCCATTCTCTTGTTGGTTATTTCATAATTCTAAAGAAACTCTTGCACTTTTAATCTTCATATTGATCTAATCAACCAAACTCTATTCCTCATCTCATTTCTATTGAATCTATACTTGTGTTTACAAAATGGTGACCTAACAAGTGGTATCAAACGCCAAATAGTAGGTGTATTTTTTTGTTTTTGTTCTTAACGACCCAAAATATCCTTTTTACTCGTTATTTTTGTTAAAAGCTTGCTACTTTCTTGTTTGTTTCGTGTTTTTATCACATCTTTTACATCAAAACTTGTGTTACAAACTCAAACAACCAAAAAAGTTTCAAATTTTTACAAAATTTTTGATTCTTACACTTTGTACCATTTTTTCGAAAATTTTCAAATTTTTGAAAAGTGGTTCAAGTTTGCAACTTTGTTTAAGATTTCATCATTTTAAAGCTAGTTGTACAAGAATCTTGGAATAAAAACGTGTTTTGGATTGCTTTTATCAAATACAATAATCTGCCAAGTTTTGTACTTTTTTCGAAATCCTTAAACCCTAACTTTCGAGATCTTTGTGAATTGCTCCTAAGGTGTTTTCGTTGGTTACTCAGTGCTTTTCTCTCTTGTATAAGAAAGAAAACACTTCGACTCGTTGGATATTTTCGTTATTGTATAATCTCGAAAATTTGTGGCAATTTTTCTAAAATTTTGAATTTTTTCGAGATCTTTTCTAGCTTATCGAAATATTTTGATTTTCGAGATCCTTGGAAAACTTTCGAAATCCTTTCATAATTTTCGAAAACTTGACAAATTACCACTACATAGAATTTTCTCGAAACTTTGGCAAAATTTTCTCGATAAAATTGATTTTTTCGAAATCTTTTGTACATTTTCGAAATCTTTGGAAATTTTCGAAATCTTTTGGACTTTGACTGATTTTCAAGATATTCAACTTGTTTAAGCTTTGGAAACATACTTGGGATAGTTTTCGAGAATTGGAGTATTGGCATAAAACTTACACCTTCTACAAGATCCATTATCACACAAGTCATTCATCTTGTCTTACCTACCGTACTCAGACTCACCTTATACTCCACCTCTCAGCACAAACCCTATTCTTGTCTTACTCTATGGTAATGAAACAAATCCCCCAATGTTGTTGATCGGAAACTACGTTACTTGGAAACGAAATTTCTTGAAATGGGTTGCTAATCGTCCCCAAGCTGATCTCATACTGAAATCAATTCTTCAAGGACCATATCAGATGAAATTCATTGCTGATTCATCAGGCTTCATTGAATTACAAACCAAAGATACCTTGACTGGTCATGACCTTGAACAACATGCAGCTGATTACCAAGCAAGTTGGTATATCACTCTCGGTCTACCAAATTCAATCTACTCAACATTGGATTTTGCTGTTTGTGCTCATGATATGTGGAAGCATCTTGAAACCATACATCAGACACACCATGATCGACGAATACATCAGTTACTTCAGTCATGCTTGCAAAGGAAGTTCATGAAAACCATTCTCCCAGCTCCACCAGTTACACATCAAAGTTATCTGGAAGAACGTCTGTCTAACCTTGTGCATCTCGGAGATGATACTTCACCTACGCATCCGACATCTGGTTCATCTCATGGAAGCTCATACTATCTGAAAGCCTATCTCTCGGCTCTTCTGCGTGAAGCAGAGTCCTCACCAACTGTCCTTGATGGAACCGATGATATGATTCTGATGGCAGGCACACATGAACACCAGGTAAGTGATTCCGGTCCAATCTATGACACCGATGACATGTATCAGGCAGATGATTCTACTCCTTGCCTCATACATGACTTTGGCTCTTCCTCAGTTTCTATCTCAGAAGAGGAACAAGATGTTCAAATTGATTCCTTGTTACCTACACAAGTAATTGATCAAATGTCCACAGAGGTGTTATTTGATGATAATGATTCAATAAACCCGATTGTTACATTTGATGAAACAATTATACTAACTGAATATGATACCAAGGATCAAATTAAACAACCTGAACCTTTGTCTGATTCGGAATCTGATCTAAGACACTTACTTATGCTCAGTCACAAACAAAATATCCAGTGTCAAACTCTGAATGCGAAGCTGAAAGAAAAGAATGTGGCATTAACTCGGGCTCTTGAACACTGTCAAACAGAACTTAAACAGTTCAAAAACAAAGCAGGTCAAGAAACACGCTTAGAAAATGTTCTTCAAAAGAACAGTCATATTAAAAGAAACTAAGCATGCTTTCTGACTCTACTTTATTTCGTCATTATAAGAATTTTTCTATTGAACTTAAATTATTGGAAAATGCTATTGACCGAAATTCTGAACTTACTGTAGCCACTTTTCAATCACCTGCTGCTAAGGAAAGAAGAGAAATGTTTCTTACACAGTTCTCTCCCAGTGTTCAACGCTTGAAGTTTTATGCTAATAAATGGGAAAATGAACTTAACATGGAATTCAAAACAATTCTTCATGTCTTTCACGATTCTGAAAAAGAAATCTTCAAATTAAAACGTCGAAATCAATTTTTACAAAAAGAATCTGATCGACTCTTGGAACATGTTCTTTGTGCTGATGTAATATCCGTGGTTATGAATTCTCTTTATGAATCTGGTTCTTCTATGCTTGTTGATGATCATCGCGCTGATATTGAGTTGTTAACTAAACAAGTTGAGACATTAAAAGATGAAAACGTTTATCTCCGAAAACACAATGATGATGTGCAAAACAAACTTTCTAATGAGATTTTCCAACTCAACAAAAAGCTTGAATGGTGTCAAAACCAAAGTCTTGATTTCGAACTGGAATTGCAAAATCTAAAAACTTCAACATCTTTTCAAAAAGAAAATGAGGAATTAAAAAGCCAAATTTCAATATATTAAAAGGAAATTGCAGAATTGCAAGAAGTTACAGAATTTTGGCAAAAGAGTCGTGATGAATATTTCCGTACAAATAGAAAACTCGACAGCGAAATTCAGGATAAAATGCACATGATCATTGAGTTGAAAGAGAAAATACGTAAACTTGAAAAAGGGAAATCTGTGAACACTAGAGTAATAGCACCAGGGATGTACTCATTAGACATAACAAACGTAGCACAACAAACTAAGAAGTCTAACTTGGATCCTTCCACTTCTACAGGACTAGTTGCCACTCCTAGTGTTAGCAGAAACTAGCGTAAACGAATGAAAAGGAAGAATAGGATTTTGCAACGTAAAAGAGCGACACTAGAAGCCAATGCAGTAGAAGAACACCCTAGGACTTTGAATAAAACTCATCCTGCACTAGATTTAGATTCTGATTTGGCAAATTGTAATCCTAACTTTTGTGTAACGAATGATGAACCTTTGAATGTTTTGAATGTTGATGCTTCTTGTGTGTTTTGTTGTAATAGTATGTTATCTGGTAATCATTCTAAATGGGTTGTAAGTTCTCTTTTATCTTGTTTTAAGAAACGTACTTTAGGCAGAAAATCTAGGCCCACTAATGCTTCTAAATCTGTGCTAGGACTTATGCCTTGTGTAGTTTCTACGAATGATGTAGTCAACCCAGTAGTTGCTAACAATACCTCTAGGGAAAAGCCAACCTTAACTGAATTTGATAAAAAGAAGGCTAAATCTAGTTGGAATTGGCAACGTTGGTTACAAAGGACACATAACGTTAAATGGATTCCAAAAATGCTTAATATGTGTGCTTCTAACCCAACGAAACCCACAACTTCATTGGGTTCCACCCTTACCATTGTACCATCGTCGTCTCTTTTATGTGATGCAGGTGGTGCAAATTGTTCTCTGGATTGTTGATAGCGGATGCTCCCGACACATGACAGGCAATCTCAAACTGCTTAAGAAATTTGTTTCAAAGTTTATAGGAACTGTCAGATTCGGGAATGATCATTTCGCTGCAATTATGGGGTATGGGGACTACGTCAGTGGGAATATCGAAATTAGTCATGTTTACTATGTCGAAGGCCTTGGTCACAATCTCTTTTCAGTTGGTCAATTTTGTGATGGTGATCTGGAAGTTGCATTCAGGGAGAAAACATGCTTTGTTCGTGATTTACAAGGAAATGATCTTATGTCCGGCTCACGTGGAAACAGTCTTTATACAATTTCAATGTCAGACATGGCCGCTTCCTCTCCCATATGTTTACTTTCAAAGGCAGAATCGACAAAATCCTGGTTATGGCACCAACGTATGTCTCATCTCAACTTCCGAACTACGACTGATCTGGCTCGCCATAAACTAGTAGATGGTCTTCCAAGGTTCCGATATGCAAAAGATCACTTATGTCCCGCTTGTGAACAAGGAAAGAGCAAACGTGCACACCTCAACTCCAAACCAGAACCGAGCACTGATCATGTTCTTCAACTTCTTCATATGGATTTATGTGGACCAATGCGCGTACAAACGATCAATGGGAAAAGGTATATTCTTGTGATTGTTGATGACTTCGCCAAATGGACTTGGGTTTACTTTCTTCGAAGCAAAGATCAAGCTCCTTCAATGATTATCACCTTTCTTACGAAAATTCAAGTTCAACTCTGCAACACCGTCAGAATCATAAGAACGGACAATGGAACTGAATTCAAGAACCAAACCCTTCGTGATTATTTTGAGAAAGTGGGAATTGAACATCAAACCTCGATCGCACGGACTCCCGAACAGAATGGAGTGGTCGAAAGACGCAACAGAACGTTAGTGGAAGCCGCACGAACGATGCTTATTAATGCTCAATTACCAGATTATCTTTGGGCTGAAGCTGTCTCAACTGCATGTTACACCCAAAATCGTTGTATGATCAATAAACGTCACAAAGTCACACCATATGAAATTGTTCACAAACGCAAGCCTAACATTCAACACTTTCATGTATTTGGATCTCTCTGTTATCCGAATAATGATCGTGACGATCTTGGAAAGCTTAAGGCAAAAGCAGACGTTGGTATCTTCATTGGATATTGTGAAAATTCAAAAGGTTTCAGAATCTACAACCGTCGTACTAGAGAGATTCAGGAGACTATTCATGCTAATTTTGATGAGCTCACATAAATGGCTTCTGAGCAAAACAGCTCAGGACCCGCAATCAACCGTCTAAACCCTACAGATTCTTCAGCTGAACCTTTGTCACTAACTCGTCAAGAATTGGAAACTTTGTTCTCTCCTTTGTTCGATGATTCATTTGAGACTCGTGCACCCGATGTATCCACTGATTCCGCTGCTCAACCTGATATTGTTCAAGTACCTGATACAATGGCTACTACAACAACAACTGTAACACCAGATGCACCCCCAGCTGAATCACCTACATTAGAAGAACAAACCGCTTCCAATACCGACAACCCAACTGAAGAACTGAACCAACAACAAGTACCCGAACCTGCAAATTATGATCCAAATGCGTTCTTCAATCCGTTTGCTCCGAACCCAAACCTTTTTGATATTGCTGAGTCGTCGACACGCAATTTGGAACCAACTAATATGCAGCAGTTCCATAACCCTCACCCTTCAACACATCATTGGACTCGTGACCATCCACTCGTCAATATTATTGGTCATCCAACAGCTCCAGTCATGACTAGAAAAAAACTTCATTCCGATGCCGAACATTGCATTTATGCTCTAACCGTTAGTCAGGAAGAACCTAAGAACATCAAACAGGCTTTCACTTACGACAACTGGATTGAATCAATGCAAGAGGAATACAAGCAATTCAAAAGGCTTGAAGTTTGGGAATTAGTTGAACGACCAGATGGAGTTTATGTCATTGGGCTAAAATGGATCTGGAAAAACAAGTTGGATGCAGAAGGCAATGTTATTCGTAACAAATCACGCTTGGTTGCTAAAGGATATACTCAGGAGGAAGGAATTGACTTTGAGGAATCTTTCGCACCAGTTGCTAGACTTGAAGTTGTACGGATATTTCTGGCTTTCGCCGCTCACAAAAACATGGTCGTTTATCAAATGGATGTGAAAACACCATTTCTGAACGTTGAGTTACGTGAGGAAGTTTACGTCAGTCAACCAGAGGGATTTGTTGACCCAGAGCATCCGAACCATGTCTACAGAATTAAGAAGGCTCTTTACGGTCTCAAATAAGCCCCCAGGGCGTGGTATGATAAACTTACTGCTTTCTTGCTTGCTAACTCTTTTACTAAAGGTTTACTAGACCCAACTTTGTTTATTCAAAAACACGGGGAAGATATTTTAATTGTGCAAATATACGTCGATGACATTATTTTTGGCTCTACAAACAAAAAGTACTCAAATGCTTTTGCCAGATTAATGAAACAAAATTTTGAAATGTCAATGATGGGTGAACTTACGTTCTTTTTGGGATTACAAGTTCATCAGTCTCCCCGTGGAATTTTCCTTAATTAGTCCAAATATGCTCTTGAGATCATTAAGAAACATGCATGGCATGTCCAGTTGTGATACTTACAATACTCCTATGGCCAACTCAACCAAGTTAGATGCGGATCCACATGGGAAACCAGTTGACCCTACAAAATACCGCAGTATTATTGGGTCACTGATGTACCTGACCGCTAGCAGACCGGATTTTGTATTTGCTGTATTTATGTGCTCTCGCTATCAGTCCAGTCCTACTGAACGTCACCTCAATGAGGCTAAGAGAATCCTTCGATACGTAAAGGGAACCATTCAATTGGGGATCTGGTATCCGAAGGATTCCGGTTTTGAACTAATAGCCTTTTCAGATGCTGATCATGCAGGTTGTGTAGATACACGCAAAAGTACTTCCGGTGGATTGCAGTTTCTTGGAGACAAACTCGTGTCTTGGCAGTCAAAGAAGCAGGATTGCACATCACTATCGTCAACAGAAGCTGAATATGTAGCCATGTCTGCTTGTTGTGCACAAGTCATTTGGATGCGTACACAACTAATGGACTACGGTTACTTATTCAACAAGAGTACGATGTATTGTGATTCAAAAAGTGCGATAGCGATCTCGTGCAACACGGTTCTGCATTCAAAGTCTAAGCACATTGATCTCCGTTATCACTTCATCAAAGAGCATGTTGAAAAGGGTACAATTGAGTTATACTTTGTGGGTACTGAATACCAACTGGCAGACTTGTTCACAAAACCACTACCCCCGGGAAGGTTTACTGAGCTAGTTCACCGGATTGGTATGCGGTGATTGACTCCGGATGATTTACAATCTTTTCTTGAAAACAATTAACCGAGTCAAATACCAAAACTATCTTTGTAAATATTTTACAAAAACAAAATACAAAATCAAAAAATCCAAAAAGATTTTACACTTTTATGTTTTCTCATATGCAAGTACACAATCTTCGTCAACACTTTGGTTTATCAAAAATTTCAAAATTTTCACACCAAGTCTTGAGGGGGAGAAAATGTTTTTCAATATTCAAAATCTTGTGCAAACACGTGTACGTGCATATTTCTTCGTAGTTATGATGTTATTTTGTAATGGTGGAACATTAAAGGTTATCTCGTATCACTTCTTTCTTCATTTTATTTCTTTATTAGCTTACCATTAACTGTCGTTACGTTTAACTGTTAAATTAACTCATTAGGACATGTTATTTGGTTAAGTGAGTAGTCAAGGGACTAAAATTGCCAAGTTGTGAAAGTTTCATAGTTTAAACAAAACAAACAAACAACCCCCGTTTTTATTCACAAATTCAAAATCCAAAAACAAACACCCCTCTTATATATCACACGGCTCAAAATTAAACTCTCAATCCACGTTCTTGATCTCAAAACCGTAAGTGAATTCACGTTTTTTAGCTTATTCTAAGATATGATTTTCAAACAATTAGATTTTAGATGGCTAGATTTCGTGTAATTTGGATTCTAAGAACTAGGGTTTTCGAAAATTTAGTACCTTGCGTATAAATGTGTTTTAGGCTTAGAAATCATAGGGCTTTTGTCTATAAACGTCATATAATCATGTCCCTATTGCCTAATTATAACAGTTTACACGTTAGGATTGATTTCGAAAATTAGGGTTTATGTCGAATTGGGTATTTGTAAATGAGTGTTGTTTTTGTTGATATTATTGGTGGGATTTGTTTGTTTAAGTATCTATTACATGCCTATGGCTGTTAATTGTACCAAAACATCCAATTGCATGTTCTAGATAATTAGGGTTTATGTTCAAATTTGGGGCTTTTCGCTTGTGTGTTCTTGAGCCTAATTAAACTGTCAAGATGTGTTCTATTATGTGTTAATTGATGTAATTGAGTGTTTTCACATCATGATTTCTCGTGAATAAAGTTCTAGATAATTTATGTCTCGCTAAATTTCGAAATCTTTTATGTGTTTCCTTAGTGTGTATCTAACTGTTGATTATCAATCTTTACACAGGCTTCATTCATAAGATACAAGGATTTCTCTCAAAACGTACGACTTCAAAGATTTCGAAAAATTCTTGTATAAGAATTTTTTCGAGAAAATTATCGAAATCTTTTTCTCCAACACTTTTTCGAGATCTTTTAAAATTTTCGAGATCTTTTCATTTTCGAGAAAATCTTGGAAGATTTTGAAATATCTCAATAAAGTTTTCGAGAAAACAGAATTTCGAGATCTTTTCGTAAATTATCAAGATAATGTGAATAAAAGTTATCGAAATCTTTTGCTATGAAGTTATTGAAATCTTTTGTGAACAGTAAATGTTTTCGAAATCTTTCCTTTGGAAATTTTTTCGAAATCTTTTGTGCACAAAATTTTTGCGAGATCTTTGTTTGTGATAGACTTCGAGAACTTTGTTGGACATATTTTCGAGATCATGTATAATGAGTATTCTAGTGTTTGTAAAATGTCGAAAACTTGTATGTTGAATGAATTCTCATGTATATGTATATTGTGAGAACATTGATTAACTTGTGATTGTGTTGTGTTAATTAACATGTTAAGAAATGACTTGTATGCTTTAAATGAAATATCATCTAAGTTACATGCTAAGTAATAATACCATAATTTATCACATATTAATTAACTGGACCAATATTGCATCAAATATGTCGTTGAATATCAAATGTGAACTCGGACTAATGACTAACACATATGAATGTTTGATTTCATGACATGACACTTTCAGAACACAAATGGCTCAACAAGATGAATCTGTCCCACAACAACAACAGAACATTCCACTACTCACACTTGGTGAATTCCTCCCTCACAACTACAACGTAAAGTTTGACCAGAACAATCTTTGCATCGACTTCAACAAACTGAGCGTACCAGATGACACATGCAAGATTGTGAAGAATATTCTTCTGGCTCATCCGTGCAAGCCTCTCCTCACCAAATCCGCATCAGTACCAACTTTCTACATTCATCAATTCTGGCATTCTGCTAAGGCCAACTTGGACGACAGATCTTTCACCGTCAAGCTGGAACGTCAAGAATACAACATTGACTATGATACTCTTCGTGCAGCTCTCATGCTACCAACTTATGATGAACATCATCCGATGTTGACTGAATTGGAAATCCTGGACTACTTCATTGAACTTGGTTATGACATTCCTGACAATGAATCACTCACTCTCCTGTCAAAATTCAATGTCAAATATCTGCCTCAACCATGGAGAACCTTCTACATGCTGATTGTCAGATCCATCTCAGGCAGAAGGAGTGGTCATGAGCATCCGAGGCTGGAACACATGCAAGTATTTTGGGTAATGATGACAAAGACTCTATCAACTTTGCAGCACCTATTATGAGTGACATGCTCCGTCACATTCAGACTGATCGTGACAGAGCTGTGATTCCATTCATCAGATTTACCAAACTGCTCATCGGATATTTGATTGAGAAAACACCAGAATTCCTCAATAGGTTGCTAGACAGGACTGAACCAAGAGAACCTATAATTGAAGACCCAAAGATCTCCTTTGTCAAGTCCATCAGGTTCATTCCAAGAACCAAAGGCATGAGAATTCCAGATTACTTCCTGGATGATGAGATCAGAAAGACTCAAAACTACAAAATCTATGATAAAGCATTCAGAGAAGGTAAAGTTGGTGTCAATGAGAAAGAAGAAGAACCAGCTTCTATTGTTCGTACCCGAAGCAGAAGGGGTGGCAAAGCCGGTAGCTCTAGCAGTACTACAACGTCACAACCACCAAAGACTGCTAAGAAGCCACCCACCAGACCAAGAAAGAAAGCTGCTCCCAAGCAGATTCCTCAGGATGAACCGTTAGCCTCTTCATCTGAAACAAAGACAGAATCTGACTTTGCCTCTGAATCAGATGAAGAAGCAGATTTTGAAAGAAGGTCAAGGGCACCAGATGACAAAGAAGAACAACTTTATGAAGAAGAAGAGTTTCCAGGGCTTGAACAGACGATACAAATAAGCAAGGAAACTGCTGAAAAAGAACAAAGAAGGGGTACAGGCATAACTGTTGATCCCAGTTGAGCAATGATCTAGTAATACTATCTTAGTAAACCAAGACAATATTTATATAGAAGCTGACTTGTAATATGATTTAATTACTATGCGGAATTTAGCAATTAACTTAAGAACAAACTCAATATACCAAGAACACTTCAATATATTTAATACGAGCACTCTAACCAGTGCTAGGGTTTTACAACCTTGAAGTGATAATAATGCTAGAATAATTCGTACTCTAGACCAACCCTAGGATGTCCTTTTATACACTAAGGAACCCTAAAGGTTTACAGACAACTTCCTACATAAGACAAGATATTCTAATGCAATAGAATATTTACAAGACATCTTTACTATAATTACAAAACGCGTATACAGTCTTATCACTTAGCAGCAGAGTTACAGCAGTAGAGTTCCAGCAGTAGAGTTCCAGCAGTAGAGTAGTCTGCCAGCAGTAGAGTAGAGTTAACTTAAAACCCAACAATAACCATCAAAGAACCGAGTGGTGCTCAAGATGAAGCTGGTCAAGAACCTCCTGTTGTTCCACTGGTTGACAAGCGAAAACACAAGAGTATCATTGTCGACACCAGGGGAGATAAGAAGCAGGAAGACAAAGAACTCAGAAAAGCTGCTCGTCTGAATCTTCTAAGTCTCCAAAAACCTCATCAAACACTGCTTGATCAACAAGGAAATGAGGTTGGCTCCAGTAGCACTGCAGTTCCCCAAACAGAAACCGAACAACGTGATTCAGAAGGGAACATCATTATGCAAGAAGCTACAAACGAGAAGGAACAAACTGAGCTCATCACTGATGACTTCATTGCTCAAGTAAAGAAAGAGGAGGCATTCAAGAAGAAAGTTCAAGAGGAGACAGATAGGTTGCTTCGTGGACTCGATCAAGACGAAGAACCTTTTGACACTGATAAACTCCTAAACTCTCCTCCACACTCATCTTCACAGAATCCCCCTATTCCTTCAGGTTCACCTCCTAAGGATCCCTCACCGCCTCCATCAGAACCAGAGCATGAATCTTCATCTTCATCATCACATCACTCATCACCACCACCAGCAAAACATACATCAAAAGACAAGTCAAACAAAAGGAAGAAGGGTGACATGGCATCTTCGACTGCATCTCAGCGGTTCAAGAAAGCTCTTGATTTGGCAAGGAAGAAGAAGCAAAAGACACAACAGCCATCCGAAGATCTAAAGGACCAAGTACGAAAGCTCTCCAAACAGGTCAAGACTTTGACATCACAAGTCAAAGATCTCCAGAACAATAGTGAACTTGCTAACAAGTTACTACAAGCTGACATGGGCGAGATGATCCGGAACTACACAAATGAATTTCTGAATGACAATCTCGCTGCAACTGTCAAGCCGGCTGTGTCCTCACTTATTGAGCCAATCAACTCTATGTTGAATACCAGGATCAAGTAGATAATTGAGCGAATGCTTGAATCTACTTCATTCTACCTCCAAACTAACAAGCCTCGTCCAACACCTGAACAACTTCCCATTGAACAACTTCGAGACTTGTTAGCAGCAAAACTGAGGAACAAGGAGCAGAAAACACCTGATGAAGCAACGATGTTTGAGGCTCTTCAAGCTATAGCATCAAAGGAATCTTGCAAAATGGCTGCCGGACAACATAAACGACCCAGGCAAGATGATGATCCTGACTCTGATCCGAAAAGCAAGAAGACAAGGAAGTCAGACAAACCATCTTCATCTCACCAGCCT
Source organism: Artemisia annua (assembly GCA_014162995.1). Lineage (NCBI taxonomy): Eukaryota > Viridiplantae > Streptophyta > Magnoliopsida > Asterales > Asteraceae > Artemisia > Artemisia annua. Next base: position 42,235 of record LBNU01030629.1, read on the forward strand.
CGCAAGACCTCTAAGGCTCCTCCTTCCAAACCAAGAACTTCAGCATCCGGGTCAGCACCAAAACAATCAGAGGAACCATTTGAGCTTCAACAACTTGATACTCAGGAAGAATCTGCAACAGCTATACCAGAAACAGAAATTCCTACTTTTCAAGCCGGTCCATCTGACACTACCAAAACTAAAGAGAAGAAAAGGTCTACAAGGTCTAAGAAGCAGAAACAACAGACAACTCAATTCTCTTGGCTAGACATGGACGAAGCTCGTGACTCTGAATGGTTGACCACTATGATCAAAGCACAACCACCGCTTGAGATTGACGAACCATTACCGGGTAATACTTTGCAGATGACTCAGAGTATTATGTCGGGTCTTCAAGTAGAAAGGTTGTCAAAGGCTGAGCTGAAATGGATCAATAGTGAAGCCATGGATTTTCTCAAGAAAAGATCAGGAAACAAGGTTGAATTGGACTACCATATGGAGAACATAGCCTGTGCTTTATCTGGCTCATTCGACTGGCTCAACCCTGAATCCAATGTCGACACTGAAACGAAGAAAACCTACTTCACCGACTGGACAAAACCACTACCGCTACTTGGCTATCCAGAAAAGCCAAAGATCCCATTCAGACGATTCTTCAACAATGACTTTCTTTACCTCCAGCATGCACACGAGACCTCAAATGAAAGATATGCTTCTTCACTCACACTGTCAATTCCAGCTGCCAGATATCAACTACTAGATATTGAAGAGATCGCACCAATCTACTACAAATCAGTTGTTGAATACAACAGAGACGCTCTTCTTGGTATTCAGCATTGGCCTGAAAGACGAAAGCTCGGTTATACACACAGACTACATCTGAAGTCGAGTGAAAATGTGAAGTACCCTCAGCGTATCGTTGCAGTTTTAGAGATCGTGGAAGATAGGAGATTTGACTACACTTTCATGAAGGAAATCATCGTGAAGAGACAAGATGAGAAGCGGTACAAGTTCAATGAAGCAGATTTCCCGGAACTAAACTGCAATGACATTGAAGATATGTATCTGCTGAAGGTACAAGGAAAGATGCTTAACTTTGAAAGAGATACTCAGTAAAACTTCATCGCATCTCTCCTGCTCTACATCAGACGATTGATTGTTCAAGAAAGAGTGGAAGATCTCCAGCTGGGAGTTGAAAGTTATCAGAACACCATCAACCTCACAACTACAGCTCCTGATTCCAGAAATCTCCGGGATGTCACAATACACTCTCGTACAACAACCGGCATTTGGAATCACATACCTCAACAGCAAAAACAAGATTCATTTCATGCGGTTCGACGAGATTCCAAAGTTTTGTGACGTCACACTTCAAAGAGTTCGTGATGGGTTAGCTGAACGGTTGGAGGATGAAAAGAAAAGGCTGAAAGAGGGTCAAGCAACCAGATGGAAAGCTAGTGGACGTAGAATGATCAGAAACTTTGTCCACAAGATTGAAGAAAGGCTATATCGTCGACAACAAATCAGACGGTTGGAAAGCTACATTGGGGTTCGACCATCCTTTCCGATCTTGACATTCTGAAGACCTGATCCACAGTTCACTGTCTTCGATGCTTAGCTCTACCACCATTCTTCTAGTATTAACCTTTCAATACATTTCTGATATTGTTTGATTTGTAACTACAACGGCTTGTGCACACATAACAGTGTACAACCCGAACTTTGTAAAGAAAGGACCCTGTGGTATGCTTCAGTGCTACAATCCTATTATAAGGAGCGAAGGCTTCTTACTTTTGATTAGATTTAATCAAACCTTTCATTATTTTTTAAAATCTGCTCAAAAGACAAGTATTAAACCTCAATAAGGAATCACTTGTTGAGGGGGAGTACTTGAATCAAAACATCATTCTTCAAATCTTAATGTCTTGATTGATTTCTTCCCATAAGACTCAAAAATGCATATTTTAATCAAAACCGTTTACAAAAACAACATGTGATATGCTATTTTTGAGGGGGAGAAAAAGAATGTGATTAAAATATGATGTCAAAATGTCTTATCTCATACGAGCTCGACTCAGAATTGACCCACGAATTGACGAAACATCAAATGTCAGTATTCGAAAGGATTTATCCAAGTAGAAAGTACCGTTTCGAGAAACTCTTTCTAGTTGTTTACCATGACGGGTCTAGCTTCCTTTTAGGAATGTTAACAACATCAAGTTAGTTATTAGGGCTAGTTATCACCTAAAAGCTGATAATGCATCCCTTTAACTAAGCAACGTAAACGTGTCCCCCGGGTACATGACTATTAAGAGTGGATCAATTCAAAGTGCCGACTCTTCCCGCATGTGCAAAAGTTCTTCAAAATTCATGAGCACATGTGCAGGGGGAGTATTTCATAAGAAATCCAAAACCTCAAAGTGTTAACAAAAAGTTTTACACTCTTACACACTTTGAGAGATTTTCAATGATTTGGTTCAAAGGCATCAATAGGATAGTTATGGAGTTACAAGGTGACTAAGGATAGGAATAAAACCGTCCTATGATCCACCTAAACCGGAGGGATCTATCCAAGGACATCACCAATAGTTAGAAATTAGAAGTCCTTAGGTATGATATGAAAAAAGGAGTAAAGAATGAAAAGGAGAAAGAAGGGGTTGAAGAATTAAAAAGAAACGTATGAAAAGGGTGAAAAGAAATAGCCCTCCAAATTATCAACCTTAGGTCAGACACCGGGTTCAATTCATATGCTACTGGTCGTTGCTAAAGCGACACCGGTATTGAAGATAAAAGTCGTCATGGACCCAGTGACGCAATGCACCTAAACCTTCTTAGCCACTCAGGCATCTCTCAGAAGATGTTTGTTTCATTCTCAAGGGGAACCAGTGTAATCTATCGATTGACTATTAGAGATGATTGATATTGAAACAGGAGGCCCTCTGCTCCATGCCTCCGCATAGGAAACCAAATGTGCACTTATTGAGTCTAGAGCCACGAGATAACATCAAAGATCTCTTAGGAACACAAAATTCTTCCACACTAAGTGTCTTATCTAATTGGACACTAAGTGTAAAATTATCGAGTCCTTCGCAGATCTTAGCAATCTGCCTTGAACGTTTATGAGGGATTTACTTAAGTATTTCTCAAATGATTGAACGGAAATCCTGCCAGGGTCAACATCAAACAGCCCTGACAGCAGGTCACTTCGGTGATTCCTTGTGGATTACGCTTAGTGTGTTCGATGGTTTTTCAAACGGTCTACAGTCGTGGGGTGATCTCCAGCGACTCACCTAATCGTATATGTATTTATGTATGTCTGTGATAGCCCTCTAGGGGGTATCCGATTAGGAACGACCTTGGTAAGGATTAGAAGGAGTCTTCATACTATGCTGTTGACGAATTCTAACTCCGAACCTGTAAGTACCGGATGTTTTATTGCTAACTATTTTATTTCAGGTACAACAACCATCCCGAACACCAGCTTCCACATGCTCATACTTACATCTCAACAAAATGAAAGCTCTCATGAAAGATCGAAGCAACATGAATGCCAAAGGTAGATTCCATGCCAAAAGAATCTACAAAAGTGATAAAGACAAACGATCTCAAGCTATACACTGTTAAAGAAGAATTCTACGTCAACACAAAGAATCTTCACATAAGATAAGAGAGCTCCTCACTTCTGAAAGTCTTCAACGTCAAAGATGTATGAGCATGTCGGAATGATGCAGATCCACTGGAGTCTAAGAGAGTGACGAATGGCAGATTACTACATCAGATGATCACTATTCCATCAAGCAAAGACAAAGATCAAAGAATGATGAATCTTATCTACATAATCATTTTGAGGACGTCTAAAGCCATGAATGCCACAACAAAAGTCCAAAAGTACGAAGACGTCCAGCAACCTCAAATGACCGTGACTAACATCACTTCTTCAACAACCGATCCTTAGGGGGAGATTGTTAGAACCTAAGTTTATCTACATTTTAGTCAAGTCTCAGTTATTTCAACATTTGTAATAGGTTGCTATGTAATTTGATTATGTAACTCTTTGGATGAGTCCAATACTCGTCCAACGGGCCTAAAGCCTAAACGTCTAAGAGAAGGGAAGGAGTAGGCGTGTTGCCCTAGCTCCCATCCTATAAATAGGACATCTATGTATCCCATTCTCTTGTTGGTTATTTCATAATTCTAAAGAAACTCTTGCACTTTCAATCTTCATATTGATCTAATCAACCAAACTCTATTCCTCATCTCATTTCTATTGAATCTATACTTGTGTTTACAAAATGGTGACCTAACAGTGGAAGATAGTGCTACTCAGTTAATGATTTTCGTACACGAACATATAACAAATATGGTTCGTCGAAGAATATGAAGAATTCTGACTATAACTTCACTGGGATATTGAGCAATAAGCAAGAACTAAATCCAAGTACGATTATTTACTATTTCATTTGTTAGTTTTGTGTACATATTTAATAGTGTATGTCCAGATTCACACTCGAGATCACGGGATTGCACACTTTACATATGAAGAATTAATGTTTAATAATTGAATAGAAAAGGTTATATTTAATTATTAATTAAACAAAACGTATAACGAGCATTAAGTAATTAACGGAAATGGACTAACGATCGTTAAATATTAAAGAGAAGGACTAGATTGAAAATAGATGTCAAGAAGGTTCAAGAATCCCTTCTATGAGATACTGAGATAGGCAGATCGGATTTGGATGGTTTAACCCAATCCAAACCTAACTTGCACGCTAAGTTTCAACTACATAAAGCCACAACTGCAAAAAAGATATATATAGATAACATGTGGAGCAAATATTAACACGCGTTTTGGCTTCTTTTTTTATTTTATTTTATTTATTTATTTATTTATTTTTTGGGGCCAAGTGGTTACTATGATCAATATGGAACTTTTTAATATACAGCTAAACCAAATGAATTTTACAGTAATTACGTGTTACTAATAGTTGATCATTTATGGGAAATGTGATGATCTATTTGTAGAATGTACAATAGTTAAAGTTTTATTGTCCATGGTGAAGACTTGGGAGACTTGGTTATACAAATTAAGTACTACTTGGATTATTTGGTGATGACGTAATCGGTTTGCTTCAACTCGAAACCTTCTAAACAAGATACCCTTGTCCAGGGCCGTCTCGGGGATTTTGGGTGCCCTGGGCGGTAATTAAAAAAAGGCCCTCTTATAAAAAAATATGCGAGTAAAACAACTATTATCGATGCCAAAAATAACGTTAAAAATATCCAAATATACTAATCGATGCTAAAAAAAAGTTATAAATATTCAAAAATACTATTACAAAGACTATTTTATTGTGAAAATAGTGCAATTCTTCTAGCATTTTTCGAAGCAAAGTTCTTGACCAGCTCCTTATAATCAACATTAACTAACAAATCATTCTCAATAGCTATCATTGCGAGTCCATTAAGTCTCTCCTGTGACATTGATGACCGTAAGTAGGACTTTAGCAATTTCAGTTTTGAGAAACTTCTTTCTGCGGATGCCACTGTGACAGGGATGGTCAACAATACTCTATATGCAATTAGTGCATTAGGAAAACAATCTCGTTGTTTCAAGAATGTTAGGACATCAACAGGTGACATATTTTCACTAGGCAAAAAATGATTAAGCAACCTTAACTCCACGAATAATTCATTTGCATCAATATCTGATCGCTCACCGTTCTTTAGTGCAACTTCGAGTTTACTACAAGACAACTTAAGACTCTTGTCATCATAGGACTTCAACTCAGCACAAGAAAACAAGAAACCAAATATATTTTCATACTCCGTGTATTGTTCGAATCTTGTTTTAAGAGAACCAATTGCCTGATCAACAATGTATAAAAAATAATTGATCTTGAAGGACTCCTCCGCAGATAATGAAACATCATTATCAATTGGATTCTCGTCAAATTGCCTTTTTCTACGAATTACACGCTTTTGAACGAACACTGGATCAACATCCATTTCAACGGCAATTTCTTTAGCATCATTAATGGCTTTAGAGAGTCCCGTTTCTCTAAACTCCTCAAAGAAAGATATCAATCCTTTTACTTCCTTAATAGCGATATCGATTAGCATATCACTGGATTGTAATTTCTTGCTCACCAAATTTACCGCATATAAGATCTCAAACCAAAGAACTATTGCCACCAGAAACTCAAAATCACCTAGATCATTTGTTGCAAGAGACTTTGCTTGACTTTGAATTAGAGAATCATTGTCACTTTCTGCAACTTGAAGCAAAGCCTCTCGTATGTCTGAAATCTGAAATCTGATTGCTTTAACACTTTCAACACGACTCTCCCAACGAGTGATGGACAATGGCTTAACTGTTAATCCTTTAACATTATTTTTCAAAATTTGCCACCTTTTGGAAGAATTGGCAAATATTGTGTAAATGCGCTGTATGATTCCAAAAAAGTCTCTACCTTTAATACAAGTGTTAGCCATGTCACATAATGCAAGATTAAGACTGTGACAACCACATGGAGTATAAAACGCTCTGGGATTTATATCTAAAAACCGTTTTTGTACTCCTTGATGTTTACCTTTCATATTTGATCCATTGTCATAACCTTGACCACACACATCATCAATATCAAGATCAAGAGACTTCAATTCATCTTGTGTAATATCAAAAAGTCTTTTCCCTGTGGTTTCATCAACATTCAAAAATCCTAAAAATGATTCTTCAATGGAAACAGATGTTGAAGAGACATTTACATACCTCAATATCAAGGACATTTGTTCTTGGTGACTTGTATCAGGAGTACAATCAAGTATCACAGAGAAATATTTTGCTTGCTTTACTTTCTTAATGATTTTTGATTTAATTTCATGAGCAAGCAATAGTATTAACTCATTCTGGATTGTGTGACCAAGATAATGTACATGCATTTCATCATTCGTAATACGCCGCACATGCTCTTTGATAACAGGGTCAAATTCTTGCAACATTTCTATCAAGCCCAAAAAGTTCCCGTTGCTTTTTTTATACAACTTCTCAGTTGTTCCCCGAAATGCTAAATTGCGTTTAGCAAGAAATTTCACAACTGAGATAATTCTCAAGATGACGTTTATCCAATGATCTCTCTCTTTCTCAAATTGTTCTTGCGCAACTTTATCAATTGTCTCATTCTTTTTTACTCTTTCTCGCATCTCAAACCATTTAGCCATATTTGTAACATGTTCTAAGCCAAGTTCATGCTCTTTAAGTCTAGTGCCAAGATGTTTCCAATCTGAAAAACCTTCATTATCTAACTGACCTTTCGCAATACCTTTTCTTAGTAGTTTACAACAAAAACAAAAAACTTTGTCTAGCTCTTTCGAATATACCAGCCATTCTCTATCACACTTCTCATTGTTTGGCAAAATTCTAGTGTAGTAAGTTGCAGAAAACTGTCTAGAACTTTTGTCTTTAGGACCCTTCTCAATAGATTTATCTCTTTTCGGACCCTCCACTACTAGAAGCTTAATCTTATCAGAAGTAAGAGTATCCCAATATCTTGGATCAAATACATCAACATTAATATCGACATGAACATCCTCAACACGGTCGTTATCAATATTAGTCTCCTCAACATGAACACCATCATCATTGTCAATATTAACATCATCAACATCCTCATTGTTAACATCAGTATCATTAACACCATCAACATCAACATTCATATCAACATATTCATCATTATTATCACCATCATTATTATCACCACCACTATCATCACCAACATCTTCATTATTTGAAGAAGAAACATGAGGAATTTTTATAACAAAGTTGTCCATAGCGCCACTTTGAGACCGCTTGAATTGCTCGGCTCTTTTTTCCCCAAACGCTTTGTGTATCCAGATTTTTGCTTTTTAATGGGGAGCATTGTTGTATATATTGTACCAAACTAAAAGTAACCAACAAAAAAAGTAATCAACAACCTATAAGGCTATAACTTTCATAAAGAATGGGTAACTGCTAATGGACTTATTAGGCTTAAGCAATAAAGAATGAGTGAAAAACTTGACATATCATTATATCATGAATCAATGAGATCAGGCTACTAATTAATGGCTTAAGCAAATATATACATTATAACATTAATAAAGATAAACCCTAACAAATTGAAAATCTCAATAAAAAGTTAAAAATACACAAATAGAAATTTAATTAAAATCTTAATGATGTATAGAATGATATCAGGCTACTTCCAATCAATATCAAATCTCCAATTCTCCAAAGTATCTGTTTGTTTCTTTTTTTTCTTTTCTTTTCTTGTAATCGAGCCCTTTTTTNATATATAGAGAATACAAATTCTAAATATCCTACTGCTTGCTCAATAAAAAAAAACCAAACCGCCTCAATCTCTATTATGCATCCGGTTGTTTTTTTCCTTTTGTTATTGGGCTAATGGGCTTTAACATCTCTGGTTTGTTTTTTTTTCTTTTCTTATCTTATTGGGCTTTACATTCTAAATATCGTCCTACTATATACAAGTTGGGTTTATAATTTTGGTGCCCCTCAAATTTAATGGGCCCTGGGCCACTGCCCATGTCGCCCATGTCCTTCTCCGGGCCTGCCCTTGTCAATATCTTATGATCTCTCATAGGAGCAAAATTGTAAAAACCAAATTGGATTGATCGGTTATATGATACAATCAAAGCTTTCTCCAATCCATATCTTTTATATAATAAATGAATTACATTATTTTGGAGTTTTTTTTGACAAAACAATGTTAATGGAAAAAAAATTGAACCAATAGGAATGCTCGATTTTGACACATATGCGAAATCGAGCAATATGATTGGCCAATAAAAGTTAAAATTGAATTGATTTTGGTCAAACTTTAATAAACTTGGTGGAGAATTTGATTAAGAAAAAAAACATAAAAATATAGGTGTTAAATTTATGAAAATAAAAACTTAAAAAAAGAGGAGGTAATTAATAAAACATTAATGGTTGAATTTTAAATATATTATATGGAGTTAAATGTAAAATTATAAATCAATAAATATAAAGTTTGGCAGGGTGGTTGTTAAGAATAATCGATTTTTTTTTTATTTTTTACATTAAAATTAAGTTGGTCAAGTTGTTTCAATAATTTATGAAAGAAAGCATCGTGTTGTTTTGTGTGTGTATTTTCATGTTGTTTTGTGTGTTTATTTACAAAGTGGACAGTTAAGATCACGATCACGTTCTTAAAACTCAGCAACATGATCACACTCCGTTATGATCACGATCACACTCCTAAAACTCAACATTAAAATGATTTCAAATAACACTCCTAAAACTTTGGTATATAGTGAAACTTTCTTAATAGGGAATTCCGTTAAGATCACGATCACACTCCTGATATTTTTCTTTTTCACCATGTTTTTTAATAACTTTAGATACACTTTATAATATGAACTTTGTTTACAATTACATGAATATTAGTATTGGTTTGAGACTTTCATCCATTAAACTTACAAAATTTTATAAATGTACGAATTAGTTTTAATATACATTAAATACTTTCAAAATAAATATTAGTTTTAAACTTTCATCTATTAAAATATCTTTTTACTATATACGTTAAATATAAATAAGAACTCATGTTATCCTATTTAAAAGATTAATCTATACGTACACGGGTTTAAATATTAAATACAATTAAATTATTATTAACGGTAATATAAATATCAAATGGTAAGTATGAGTTAATGTGATATGAAAATAAATATACGCGATTATACTTATAACGACTCATATAATTATTATTTAGAGTTTATATACGGATATCAGGAAAAACATTTTTAAAAAGCTCAATGAAGTATATTTTAACTCCATCAACGCTCATTGTGTGCTACTAAACTCGCACATTGTACAACATGATATCAATAGTTAAAGTTAAACAACAACATCAACCTCAACATTAACATTAACATCTATGTCAGCTAAATAAAGTTAAATCTTTCATCCAATAAAATTTTTATAAAATATTAATTAATATTAATACATAATGAAAAACTCATGCATACTTATTAGTTGTACTTATATCATAATTTTCACGGGTAAATTCTTATATATGTACTTATATCATAATTTTCACGGGTAAATTCTTATATATCCATGTAGTAAACAAAAATTTAAAATAAATTTGATTAATGTGTAAACTCATGTGATCAAAGAACCTTTGACCCAATAACATTATAAGGAGACACGATCAAAAATTAAATACAAGGTTGATGCCGCGGTTATATTTACAATTTCTGCTAACTATTTTTCTTACTTTCGCACATGTTGATACTTTAACTTTTTAAAATACGCATAAGATTTTCTGTCGATAATACTATATAATTAAATTTTTCTGGAAAAACCTCGTGCATGCACGGGTATTATAACTAGTAATGTGTAATATGTTTTTCTTTGTGGTCTCTAAACAAGACCGTTTCTAATAAATGAATGGACGTTCAAAAAAGTAAAGAAAAAGGTATAAAGAAGGAAGATATAACTTTTGAAATTCGACTTTTTAATTACAAAAGGAAATAATTCTAAAAGACTGAAAGTAGAATGGTGCAAGTTTATTAACTTCTTTAAATAAAACCAAACAGTTTTTATAAATAAACAAACATAGTTTAGGTTTATGATAGATTAATCTATTACGACGAGTTGACAATATACGTGTTTTTCTTTTTCTTTTTTTTGATCTTTGTCGATCTCTTTAAACCTTAATCTTTCTTTTATAAGGTTGTTTCGTGTTAATTTGATTAGATGGCAGCTGTGAATATACCCGATCTCGTGGTTGACAATATACTTTCTCGACTTCCGGCAAATTAGTCTTTAATCCGATTCAGATGTGTATCGAAACATTGGAACCGTTTGATTACAGATCCTCAGTTTATGAGGTCCAGACCACGTCGCATGATCTTTCTCACCATGCAAAACCATTACCATTCTATATTTGATAATAGTGAGACGCCTCGATATTCCGTCCATAAGTTTCAATATCCTATGGAAAAACTTAAACATGATTGTCCTAGGGCCGATGTTGTAGGAACATTCAATGGCCTAGTTCTTCTACAATACTACTGTTTAGGAGATTGTATAGGTTGGTCTAGATACGTTTGTAGGTTGATCCTATACAATCCGTTTACCCGTGCATCCAAGTTAATTCCCCTTCCACCAAGTATGCTGCCATGTGGGTATGATGAGACTTTAACATATGCATGTGGATTTGGCTATGGTGCAACCCCAGGTGACTTAAAGATTGTTGTCTTTAAACATGAGCAAGGTCATTGTGTTTGCCTAATCTTCAGTCTTAAAGAGGGTACGTGGAGCTCGTTTAGAGGGTTAGAAGATATCGAACAAATTAAGTTTCAATGTCATGTGGGTACTTTTCATAATGGATTTTTGTATTGGATTTCTAGATTCAAAAACACACTGGTTGCCGTCGATGTTGAAAACATTGTATATTTGGAGGTGCAGCCACCCGTTAAAGGAGTACATTTTTATGAAATTTTTTTTGGAACTTTAGATGGATGCCTTTGTTTGCTGAATGAGAGCAAGAATGGAGCCGATTTTGATCTTTGGGTGATGAACCAAGGAAAAGGCGACGAAGACATATGGTCGAAAAGGCGTTCGTTTACATTATCTTTAGATTGTACTATTTACGGGAAATTCCATCATCCTCTTTGTGTTCTAGACGACGGAAGAATCCTTGTGCATGCTACCGAAAAAGATGCCTATTTCACTAATGACAGGGGGCTCCTTTACATCTATGACACGTCAGACAATTCACGTACAATGATGAATGTTTCGTTAGATGGTGAGGACTTCTTAATGGTAAATGGTCTTAATTACGTCGAGAGTCTAATTTCCCCATCAGATGTGTGTTATGTGGTTAATACCCCTAAGCCCTAATTAACTAGGTATTTCTTACAATGCAGTTTCTTAGTATGTTTTTCGACTTCTCAACATCTTGTTTCGTTAGGGTTACAAGTTTTGTCAACGACCTTATGAGTTTGTTTTGTTGTCAATGGATTATACATTTAGCATACTTGCTATACTAATACTATTACTATGCATAAACATATACTGTTTATCAGGTTGAATTTGTTTTGTTGTCATGGTGATTTGCTAATTGTTGAAATCAATCAAACCATGGATTCTTATATCGTTGTGTTGGGTCATGTTCAAGTTTGGAAGCTCGTCGAGCTTTCATTTTTTTTTTGTGTGTAGGTTGTGTAATCTTTTTTCTTAGTTATCTCTTACAATGATGGGCAAAGATCTTGAGGTGAAATCTCGAGCTTTCATTTTTAATGTGTATTCTATATATATGTAAAAATGGTACCAAAACACAAGATACTAATCACCCAACCAACCACCCCTTTGGTGATCTTTTCTTTTATTAAAACAATAAACACAGAAGGCTAGTCCCCAACACGGATTCTAACCAATACAATACAAGAAAGAAAGCTGTTGTCCCTCTACAAAGGTGCAACAGAATACAAACAACTCACTCACTAAGAAAACAATAAAACCAAACTAATCAAGATCAAGATGATCTTGTTACAACTATGAAACTACCCAGAAAACCTTATGAAACCCAGATGAAGAAACCAGAGAGAAAACTTGAGAGAATAAAGATGAGATCGTAAAGTGATAATGTGTTGAATGAAACCCTAGCTGCTCCTCAAGCTTATATAGCCAAAAGTTACACTAAGCTCCCTGCACATTATAAACTCAACAAAACATAACTAAAGTTATATAAACCAAACTTTAGTTATAAATAAGTTACAAAAAAACCCTTTAAGTTTCATTAGTTTGCAAGAGAGTCATTTATTTCAACACCCCCCCTCAAACTGATGAAGCAAAAAGATTCACCATGCCAAGATTTTTAACCATCACACCATGTTGAGCTGAACCAAGTGCCTTTGTAAGCACATCAGCAGTCTGTTCTTTAGAACCAATATGCACAGTTTTTATCAATCCTGAAGAAACCTTTTCCCTTACCAAATGAACATCAATATCAAAATGCTTGGTTTTTTCATGCATAACAGGATTAGCTGCAATTTGTATTGCAGACTTGTTGTCACAATACAAATCAACAGGTAACAACAAATCATTCATGCCCAAGTCATTTAAAATTTTAAGCACCCACATCACTTCACAGACAACAGAAGCCATTGATCTATATTCAGCTTCAGCTGAAGATCTAGACAAAGTATTCTGCTTCTTACTTTTCCAAGAAACAAGGTTATCATTCACAAACACACAATAACCTGATACAGACCTTTTAGTCACAGGACATTTAGCCCAATTAGAGTCAGAATAAGCCTTGACTTTAAAACCAGAATTATTCTTACTAAAACTAATACCACTTCCAGGTGCTAACTTCAAGTACCTAAGTACTCTTAAACCAATATCAAAGTGAGATTGTAATGGAGAATGCATGTGTTGACTTAAGCAATGAACAACATAAGCAATATCAGGCCTAGTTAAAGTCAGATAGATCAACTTTCCTACTAGTTTTTGATAACCAGTAATATTCCTTAGAAACTTATCATTATCAGACTCTTTGTGAGCCAACACAACATTTTCAGGCAAAGGAGTCATAACAGGTCTACAAGCAAGCAGACCATACTCATGCAACAACTCAAGACAATACTTCCTTTGATTTAAACAAAGCCCAGTTTTAGTTTTCAAAACTTCAATTCCAAGAAAATATTTCAATTCTCCCAAATCTTTAATCTTAAACTTATTTTTGAGAAAAACTTTAAACTTTTCAATTTCAGTAATACTATTTCGTGCAATAACCAAATCATCAACATATACAAGCAGATACAAAACTGTATCTCCTTGTTTCCTTATAAACAGAGAATGATCATTTTTGGACTGAACAAACTTGGCTTCAAACAAAGCTTCAGACAGCTTTTGATTCCACTGCCTAGGAGCTTGTTTCAAACCATACAAAGACTTTTTTAACTTCAAAACTTTGTTATTGCCTTCTTTAAAATACCCTGGTGGAGGCAACATATAAATCTCCTCATTTAAATCTCCATATAAAATAGCATTATTAATGTCCATTTGAAAAATTTTCCAATCCTTTTGAACTGCAAGACTTAACAAACATCTTACAGTTCCCATTTTAACAACAGGACTAAAAGTTTCTTCATAGTCAACACCTTCTTTTTGACTATACCCTTTAGCAACCAATCTACTTTTATACCTATCAATTTCACCATTAGATTTATATTTGATTCTATAAACCCACTTACAACCAATAGGTATTCTGTCAAAAGGAAGGTCAACTTCTTCCCAAGTATTGTTTTCAAGTAAAGCACATATTTCATCATTCATAGACCCATTCCAATGAGTACTTCTTGAAGCCTCTTCATAAGAAGTAGGTTCAGAAGTTTTATTCAAATTAGAAACAAAAACACAATTTTCAACAGTTAACACAGCATGATTAGCATACCTATGTAATCCATACTTAACTTTACCATCAAGCACATACTCATTTAACTTTAAAGGTAACCTAGATACTCTTTTAGGCCTACTTTGGTTACTTTCCTCAGGTGAACTTTGAAAACCTGATTGAAAAACAGGAACCTCTTGTTGAGGAGCAACATTTCCCTCAGATAGATCTACTTGATCATCTATGGAAGTTGCAGTATGTTGTTCATCATTACCAGGGTAATCAAGAAATGGTTCAGCAAACAATGGTAGTACCTGTTCACTATGCTGATCCAAATTATGATCACCAACTGGTTGATGCATACTACCATCTCTACCTACTTTAGATGACTTATTATTGGATTGGGACTTATCATTTTGATCATTATCATCATTGGGAGTAGGAGTTTTGGCTGTATTTTTAGACTCTGAATCAACAAAATCAAAGAAATTTAAATTTGAAACCTCATTTGTTGATTCTAAACTTTGTTTTTGACTCATTTTAAAAGGAAAAACAGTTTCATAGAACTTAACATCTCTGGAATATAAAACAGACCTATTTTCAAGACTTAAAAGCTTATAAGCCTTTTTTCCACTAGCATAACCAATTAAGACACACTTTTCAGCTTTTTCAGAAAACTTATCAGATCCTTTTAAAATAACAGCAAAACATAGACAACCAAAACTCCTTAAGTGTGACAGATTAGGTTCCCTACCATACACAAGAGAAAAAGGAGATTTTCCATTCAGAACAGAGGAAGGTAACCTGTTAATCAAATAGCAAGCAGTCAACACACAATCAGACCAAAACACAAGAGGAATCCCCCCCTGAAACATAAGACTTCTGGCAACATTAAGAAGATGTCTATGTTTCCTCTCAGCAATACCATTTTGCTGAGGGGTATATGCACAAGTAGTTTGATGAATTATTCCCATAGTTTCAACAAACTCATTCATTTTATTATTCAAAAACTCAGTACCATTATCAGACCTTATCATTTTAACTTTCTTGTTAAATTGAGTTAAAACCAGATTATAAAAGTTAACAAACATTCCAAATACTTCATCTTTACCCTTAAGCATATACACCCACACAGACCTACTATAGTCATCAACAATAGTCAAAAAATATCTAAAACCCTCCCTGCTAGTAACCTTGTATGGTCCCCACACATCAAGATGTATTAATTGGCCAAAAACTGTAGACTTATTTTCACTTAAAGGAAAAGAGTCTCTGCTTTGCTTTGCCTTATGGCAAACCTCACAGGGACCTTGATGATCAACATTAGTAAGATTTAAAGAACCTTTTAGCAATTTTAAAACTTGACTAGCAGGGTGTCCTAGTCTATTATGCCAGACTTCTTTAGACACATGACAAACAAGAAACTCACTATTATTCACAACAGCAGGACTAGCAGAATCTTTATCAAACAAGTATAGACCCCCAAACTCACTACCAGTCCCCAGAACTTTCTGCTTTCTCAAATCCTGAATATAACACTTAGTCTCATCAAAACCAACACATAGCTTACTATCTTTGATCATTTTATGCACAGATAATAAACTAACAGTGTATTCAGGAACAACCAACACATCAAACAAAACCACATTATTATTTAACCTCAAATTACCAACATGTGTAATTTTAGCACAAGTACCATTAGGGTGACCAACAGTGAGTTTTAAATCAGAAATATCAACCACACCAAACATCTTATTAGTACTATTAGTCATATGCTGATTAGCCCCTGAGTCAATTATCCATCCTAAGTGATAATTAACTCCATTAACTTTGACATTAGCACAAAAGAATTTATAAAAATGTTGATTAAAGAAAACATTGCAATTGAAGAAAGAACAAGACTCACTACCTGCCATAGTGGCATTAGCAGCAGTTCCAGTTTTATCATTCAAAAAACTCATCAACTTCAAGACCTGTTCATTAGTGAAAGACAAAGTAGTACTATTCTTTCCTTCACCATTAACCCCAGACACACCCTTAGCCTCAACATTATTATTCTTATTATTATTAAATCCAGTTGCAGGCTTCAAGTTAGGATTTCTTTTAAAACCAGGAGGATAACCATTTAACTCAAAACATCTGTCAATTGTATGTCCTTTTAAACCACAGTGTTTACACAACAAATTATCATAATTCCCTCTGTTATTATTAGTATTGTTACCAGACCAATTAGTATTAGAATTTATTCTATTGTTACTGTTAGTCATATTAGGTTTAGAAACAAAAGCAGATACTTGAGGCTTCTCAGATTTCACAGAAGTAGAAGGAATCCCTCTATGAGATTCTTCTCTAGAAATGATAACAAAAGCATCTTTAATTTCAGGAAGGGTTTCCCTAGTTAATATACTACTCCTAATAGGCTGATAAATGTCATCAAGACCCATTAAGAACTGCATTAATTTCAACAACTTAGCATGATCATTTAACTCGGTTCTAGCATCACAAACACAATCAGGCAATTTAGTAAGAATATCAAATTCTCTCCACAAAGAACACAACTTATGATAATACTCAGACACAGGTAAACCACCTTGTTTAAATGAATTAATCTTTTGTAACAAGTTAAACACAACAGAACCATCAATTCTATCATAAGTGTCCTTTAAATCTTTCCAAACAGTTGCAACATTATCAGAAAACACATGACCAAGATACACATCTTGAGACAAAGAACTAAGAACCCAGTTTAGAACAACAGCATTACATCTATCCCATTGAGCTTCCAACAAAGGACTAGCAGCATAAGCAGACTTAGCACAACTACTATCAAGAAAACCCATTTTATTTTTAATTTGCATAGCAAGCTTAATAGCACTAGCCCAAACCCTATAATTCTCAACACCAGACAACTTAATACTAACAATAGAAGCACAATTCGAGTCATTAGGATGTAGATGCAGAGGATTACTCTGATCTAAACTACTGATCATAATAGCCATAATAAAAACAAGAACAAAGACAAAAAGCAAATAAGAAACCAAAAAAACCAAACAAACAGAGAATAAGCAACAAACAATAAACCAAGAACCAAGAAACAACTAACCAAATAAAGAAAGAAGAAAAAAAACAGCAACAAACAAACAGAAACAAGAACCAACAAAACCAACTAAACAAACAATATCAACTTCCACCAATCACAACCTCCAACAATCCCAAAAACTAACCTCCTCTAATCTAACTCACACCCAAGAGATAACTTGAGTCCAGTCAAGTGAATTGGGGCTAACCAGAGCAGGTTTTCGTACCACTCTATGGTGGCAGATCAAGATGTTAGTTAACCCGTTTGCACCCACTTAACTAGAACACAGTCACTCTTAAAGGAAAGAAAAAATTACTTACAGTGCTTATATGCAGCGGAAGACAATTCAATCAATTCTAGATTCACTTAGTCTAGAATGATTGAAACCAAGAACCCAGATCCACAATTCCCAAAATTTCACTTAGTCTAGAATGATTGAAACCAAGAACCCAGATCCACAATTCCCAGATCTTACCAAGAAACCCCCAAATCCAAAATTAGGGTTTCACACCAAACCAACCAAGAATCAACAATTAATCGTTAATTCTTCACTAAAACAACTCCAATTTCACCCAATCGAATCTAGAACAAAAAACCCCAAAAATTAGGGTTTCAAGAAAAAACCCTAAAATCAAGAACTGCAACCAATTACTAATTCGATCAGAACCTGAGGCTCTGATACCATGTAAAAATGGTACAAAAACACACAAGATACTAATCACCCAACCAACCACCCCTTTGGTGATATTTTTATTAAAACTATAAACACAGAAGACTTGTCCCCAAACAGATGCAAGCCAGTACAATACAAGAGAAAAGAAGATTGTCCTCCTAATGAGTGCAATCTGTTACAATCAACTCACACACTAATACCAAACTAAACCAAACCTAAAACCTGCAGATCAAGATGATCTGCTAACTAAACAATGAATGAAACCCAGAAACAATGAATACAACTTTGAGAAAGATTGCTTATGACTGCGTGTTTGAGAGAGAGAGATAAGATCCAAAATTATGAAACCCTAGCTCTGGATACGAGCTTATATACACACATGTTTCACTTTGCACCCTGCACAAACACAAACAATACAAACATATCTCAAAGTTATAGTTAGTATAAACCAGTTATAATTAAGTTACATAATGACCCTTTAAGTTTCTTTAGGTTTCGCAAAAGAGACTATTTTTTTTCAACACCCCCCCCCTCAAACTGATGAAGCAAAAAGATTCACCATGCCAAGATTTAACCATTACACCATGCTTGAGCAGAACCAATCCTTTGTAAGCACATCAGCAGTCTGATCTTTAGAACCAATATGCACAGTTTTAATCAAACCTGAAGCAACTTTTTCCCTTACCAAATGTACATCAAATCAAAATGCTTGGGTTTTTCATGCATAATTGGATATCGCTGCAATTTTGTATTGCCAGACGTGTGTTGTCACAATACAAATCAACACAGTAACAACAAATCATCATTACCCAAGTCACTTTAAATTTTAAGCACCCACATCACATCACAGACAACATTAAGCCCATCCTGATCGTATATTCAAGCTCAGCTGAAGACTAGTATCAAAGTATTCTGCTTCTTACTTTTCCAAGAAACTTAATGGTTATCATTCACAAGACACACAATAACCTGATACAGACCTCTAGTCACAGAACATTTAGCCCAATCAGATCAGAATAAGCCTTGATTTTAATAACCAGAATTATTCTTACTAAAACTAATACCACTTCCAGGTGCTAATTTCAAGTACCTAAGTACTCTTAAACCAATATCAAAGTGAGATTGTAATGGAGAATGCATGTGTTGACTTAAGCAATGAACATCATAAGCAATATCAGTCCTAGTTAAAGTCAGATAGATCAACTTTCCTACTAGTTTTTGATAACCAGTAATATTCCTTAGAAACTTATCATTATTAGACTCTTTGTGAGCCAACACAACATTTTCAGGCAAAGGAGTCATAACAGGTCTACAAGCAAGCAGACCATACTCATGCAACAACTCAAGACAATACTTCCTTTGATTTAAAAAAAGCCCAGTTTTAGTTTTCAAAACTTCAATTCCAAGAAAATATTTCAATTCTCCCAAATCTTTAATCTTAAACTTATTTTTGAGAAAAACTTTAAACTTTTCAATTTCAGTAATACTATTTCCTGTAATAACCAAATCATCAACATATACAAGCAGATACAAAACTGTATCTCCTTGTTTCCTTATAAACAGAGAATGATCATTTTTGGACTGAACAACATCGTAAGTCCCCCGACTTTTATGTTTGCATTGTTGGTCCTTATAATGAAGTTTTGTAACACCACTCGTCCTGATCACTAGCAACTGAGGGACTTGCGATGTTATTAAGGCCAAACCACAGGGATGAACGATGTAACTTATAAGGACGAATAATGTGACAAAACTTCATTATAAGGATCGACCATGCAAAATGGAAAGTCGAGGGACTTGCGATATTATTATGGCCAAACCACAGGGACGAACGGCGTGACTCTAATTATTATTAGCAAAAATATATAGCATATCAGAAATCGGTGCGTGATATGCAAACTAATTTGATTCATGTGTAAACCCCGTGCGTGCAGGTGACTTATAACTAGAACATGTTAACCAATTGACAAAACCAAATCTAATAATACAGTATATTTCAACAAAAAGAAAAAAGGGAAAATTAGTTATAGTTTGATTTTGGGGATATGCGATATTTGTGGCAATAGGAGCCCCTCTACTGCATCTTTCTTTCAAATGTGGGCATTCCTCAATTATCAAACTTAAAAGTGAATGCAACAACATCTCTGGTAGATCGTTTATCTTTCGGCACCACATAATTTTGAGGTGTTGGAGTCCCTCGGAAACTGTTTCCAAATTGTCAAAACAAACAATGCAAAGTCGAGTAAGAGATGAAGGAAGATGAAGATGAGACAATTGACTCCAATTATCGTTGCTTCTGCTTCTGTTCCACCGTCTAAGGTTAGGTGAACTAGTGTGGATGGAAACTTCTGTGGGCCCCATTCTGAGATGGGCTTCTTCAACTCACCTATTTCAACCGCAACACAATATAAATTATAAAAAAACTTAAAAGAATTATAAAAGTTAGCGCAAGTTAATACCTTGCATACAAAGAATACCAAAGCCATTGGGAACTGTGACCGATTAAACGTAATCTCTAGGAAGTTAAGCCGCAGTTTGTTCACCGCCTAATGGAGCAAACTGACCAAGATGCGTGTACCTAAAGTCAATCAAAAACCAATTTATACTTGATCAATACAAAATAAATAATAGCTGTCAATGTTCGTTTACTTGAATATAAAAACAATAACTAATGTTTTTTTTACCTAAATGGGTTAAAACGGTGTCGGCCAGTAGCTCTAAGTCTAAGTGGAGGCTCCTGCTCACATTCCTTCATCTGCCAAATACTTACCTTGTTGAGCCGCTACCTAAAAATATCAAAGAAACGACATTAGCCAATGGCAAAATTAGCTCCTAAATACCATTCCTATAAATGTCAGTTACCTACGCGGTTGGAGGAAGACTCTTCATTTTAGTATCCACTTCAGAAAGTGCTGATTTGAACTTTTCAATATCAATTTGTTTCGAAGCACCATCTTGATTACTTTTCAGCAACTGGACAAAGTTCTTGAGCTTTTTAATCTTCAAGTGGAGCGCAATTTGAGGATACCTCTCTATTATATCGTTAGTCAAGTTCTTTGAAATCTTCCACATTCAGCTTTCCAGTATTGTTCTTGTCTGCTTTGCTAAATATTGCTCAGGTATCTTCCTGTATTTTAATAAAAATTAGATATCAGAATTTGCATAACAAAACTTTTTAAAAGCCCCTTTAAAAGTCAAAGTATGAACATACCATTACTCTGCTTTGATAAATGGTAGCACAATTACCAAGAGCATACACACTCATTAGTCCTAATATAAGCCATAAGTCGGTTGCCATAACTCGTCTGTTTCCCTTTAGTCCAAAAAATAGAAAATTAGTTATTGTTAACAAATTCTACTAAACATGATGTGTTTACTGAAAAGATTGAAATAGGAACATGTCCAATTTATAACTAAGATCAATCACAAAAACAAAATCATAATCAGTAAAAGCATATGAAACTAATTATGGTCGGTCCATATTGAAGCCTCATGCCATATCACATATATCTATGTTGCATGCATTGTCTCATATATTGTTAAAGATTTAATAGTTATGGAGTAATTCTCAAACTTCTTTTTTTATCAACTACACATTCTAACAAATAGGTAATCTTTCTTTTTATATTGACAATACATGTTACCCACAAAACCAAATCTAAAACTATTTTTCAACAATAAGAAAAAAGGAAAAATATAATTTTACTTGTAATAAATAAAAGAATTCAAACGGCATAAAGAGAACACACCTTCATATTATGTTTCTGATTCCTCGTCTATTATGATTCTGGGGATATGGGAGATTTGGGGCCAGTAGGAGCCTCCTCTACTGCATCTTTCTTTCAGAACTGGACATTCAAATGTTTCCAAACTTAAAAGTAAAGGTAACAACGTTTTGGGTAGATCTTTTATCTTTGGGCACTGGTGAATCTCAAGATGTTGGAGGGAGGTGAGGTGTTGGAGTCCCTCTGAAACTGTTTCCAAATTGTAAAAACTTTCTATGCAAAGTCGAGTAAGAGATGAAGGAAGATTAAGATTAGACAATTGACTCCAATTAGTTGCTACTTCTGCTTCTCTTCCACCCCATAAGGTTAGGTCAACTAGTGTGGATGGAAACTTCTGTGGGCCCCATTCTGAGATGGGCATCTTCAACTGCCTAATAAAAAGCCTACGCAAATTAGGAGGCCAAAGCCCAGATGTTGGAACATCCATACTTGGACAATCCCTTATCATCAAATCAGCTAACGAGGTGAGACTCGCCAATTGGAGGTCTGCAAATAATGACTCCCCCGTACTTTTACAATTTGTTATTTCCAATCTGGTGAGGTGAATGAAGTTATCCCCAAAATCAATGATGGATGCCACATTTGGATGATCTTCTATCCTTACATCTTCAAGCATTGGCATGTTTTTGCTGTTGATAAGTAACAACTTATTCTTCTCTCCTCCTTCTCCCAACTCCTCCTTTAACAATAGTAGTTTCTCACAGTAATCAATGGTAACTGACTTGAGCTTCTCCCCCCCTCCCATTGAAAAGAAGGAGACACATGTAATTGAATGACACCAAGAGATATTCAAGGTCTCGATGTTGTTTGGACAACTTAAATGCTTAAAATTACTAGAACAAGAGGATACCTGTAACGACCTAAGAGATGTTTGGAAGTTGCTCCCATAATTGTACTCCTCCTCATCTTTCTCCCCTAAACTCACCAAATTTATACAAAAATATACTTTCAACTTCCTTAAATTCACAAGAACCTTACTACTTGCCTCTGCTTCTTTTGATTCCCACAAATATCTTATTTCATGACAATGATTGACTTCCAGTTCTTCAACTGCCTTAAGATCCAATATAACACCCCTCCACACCTCATTAGTAAGCCCTGAAATAGATCCTATTTCCAACTTGGTGATTGATGGAGCTACATGAACCACACTTCTCAACACACCATCGCCACAGTAACTTATTTTCAAAACCCTCAATGAAGGTAGTGGTGCTTCAAGTGAGACTACAACCAATTTTGGACAACCTGCTATAGAGAGCTCTTGAAGGCATGGAAACACTGAATCTCCAACCCCACTTCTACTATTGGTTGACCATACCTCCCACCCCGACATATATCCGATACTTAAACTTTCAAGAGAAGGAAATGCAAGGCCAGTACCAAAAAACTCTGAACCAACAACTTTTACACCAACCATGCCTTGAATAGATAACTCCTTAAGTGACTGTAGTTGCCCGAATGGTGGTAGAGATGTACACTTTTCACAGCCACGTAAAGACACACGAGCCAACTGACGAAACGAGGGATCCCCAACCCATTTTGGAAACTCTAAACCCAGATAGTTCACAATGCCTAACCTCTTCAAACAATCATTATTTGGTTTCAATGCATCAAGGATAGCGTTTTCAGTTGTTTCCATTGGGGTAATACCTGATGCTTCACTCCATTCAACCTCAAAATCAATAAGCCTCTTTTGTGATAAGCTTGCATCTCGTGCTTCCGTTGCGTTTTTTACTTTTTCCAGGCCCTCAATGGAAACTTTCCCTTGAAGATTCTCAAAATCTTTAAGTTGCGTTATCGAAAAGTCATTTTCTCCTCCAATAACGATTTTTGAAAGAGTTTGTAAGCTTTTCAACTTAGCAACCCCTAATGGCAAGTCTTTTAAAAGCGGAGTATCTCTAATGTTAAGATGACGCAAACTTTTAAGCTTTATGAAGTCGTTGGGAAGCTTAGTTAATTTAGAACAGCCAAAAAGGATCAACGTCTCTAAGTTATAGAGATCACAAACATTTTCTGGAAGATGTGTGATTTTAGTTTGAGATAAATTAAGATAGCGTAAATGCTTTAATTTGCCAATGGAATCTGGAACCTCGCTTATCTCATAACCACTCAAACTTAAAACCCTTAAGAATTGCAACTCAGGGAGTAAGTCAACCAAAACTTTATTCGACAAGTAGTTACGTTGCCCCCACCATTCTTTCACCCCTACGGACATGAATGTTCTCAAACCTTTTGCTCCTTCAATCCCCTCAAACTTCTTGTAAGCTACATATTCCTCACAAACAAAAGACATATGACGACACTTATCCAAAGCTCGTTTCCTAACATTCTTTCCCATTTCCTTCTCTAACCTGAAAAAGAAATCTCCAGCAACATATGCGGCCAAATCATTCATAAGATCGTGCATAACAAACAAAGACTCGTCATCACGTAAGTGTTGAAAAAATGACCGTGATAACAACTCATCAAAGCATTGGTGACCCAAACGTTCTACAGTTGACATGCTTAGACATACTTGGTGCAAAAATCCTTCTGCCATCCAGAGCAGAACCAAATCTTCCTTGTCAAATGCATAGTCCTTTGCGAACAAGGAGCAATACGCAAAGAGCTGCTTCAAATAGGCAGGAAGTTCGTGGTAGCTTAGTTTAAGAGCTGGAATTATTTTACCTCCCTCTTCTAAGCTCCATATCTCACTATCCTCTATTTCCTTCCATTTTACCTCATCTTCATTTGTCCTCAATAACCTTCCAAGTGCTATTAAAGCCAAAGGCAAACCATCACACTTTCTCACAATGCCTTCACTGGGTGCTTTAAGTCTTGGATGTGAATCAAAGTTATTTTCACCCAACGCATGATGAGCAAATAAACACATGGCGTCGTCATGCGAGAGACGCTGCAAATGGTCTAATTTATCACAACCCAACTCTCTGAGCAACTTCTCCTTCCTAGTTGTAATGATTATTTTACTTCCAGGAGCACATGCTTTTAAAGGGGCCACTAGTGATTCCCAATCATCACTACTTTCACTCCACACATCGTCCAGCACTAATAGAAACAGTTTCTCTCTAAGTTGATCTCTTAGAGCTACTTGAAGGAGATTTAAATCTTTAAATTCCTTTGTTTCCCCTGTCACAGACTGAAATATAATATTGCTCATATTGAAGGTGTCCCACTCATCAGACACACAAACCCACGCCTTAAGCTTAAAGTGTTTCTTCACTTGTTCATCGTCATACAAAATTTTAGCTAGAGTGGTTTTGCCCACACCACCCATACCAACTATGGGCACTATGCTAAAGTTTTCTTTGCATGGTTCATCACCTAACAGCTTAAGAACCAATGCATCCTTATCACTTTGTCGGCCAACAATGCTAGATGAATCTACCAAAGAGGTCTGTAATTTTCTATTTATATCTTTTGACCTAATTCCATCCTTCACTATTAAACCAAGACTAGCTTTTTCCTTTTCTAGATCTTGTAACTTGTTGGTGATGTTATCTAACTTTGAATTCATCCTGGTACTTAGTAATAAATTTGTGCAACAAGTTGGTATGAACTTTCTTACCTTACTTCCAGTTTTCTTGGTGAACTCACGATGCATAGCATCGGTTGCCAAATCATCAAGAATGTCGTCTATATCATATGCCAGCTGTCGGAGATCATTGAGCCACTGTTGAACAGCTTCTTCAGTTATTTCCTTTTGAGAGGCATCATTAAGCAGAGCTTGGATCTGGAACAATGTCCGCGCCAGTTTCTTCAGCTCGGATTGAATTCCTTGTGCGCGAGCAACTTGCTTGAATGCTTCATTGGCCAGCTTCTGGAAAATTGTTTCGATGAGGGCGGAAGCAACGACTTCAGCCATTGTTCAGTGATGATTGATGAAGTAAACTCGAAGCACTGTGTATATGTATGAATGGATTTGAATGGTATAGTAAGAAGTGAATAACTTTTTTTAAACTACTCTGGATGATATGAGGGTGGTTTATTGTTCTTTACCACTTACACAAGTTTCTGTATGCGAAGTTTCTGGGTGAGTGCATCAACCTAATCTGCTTTTTTTCTTCATCAAATTATTCTGAATCTTAGTGCGTCTTTTGACAAGCTGCTTTATAATTTTGTCATATAATTTTGCTTTATGCTGTACTAAAAGAAAAAGTATCAAACTCACCATTTTAGTGGGGTTTGAGTTTAAACATTGATTCCAAAAAATCATTTACGTGGAGTCTTTATCTTGTGCGTTTGGTATGCCGTCATCAATCACAATGGGAATGATTTTGATAGTAGTGGTGGGCCCCTCGGTATGAAAGATCGATACCTTACCCTTTTGAGGTATATGGAGTATGGAGCATTTCTATCATTCATTATCATAGTTGTGGACCCTCTCATCCTAAACAAACACATTTAATCACTTTCATAGTGTTAGTGCGTCTTTTGTCATATAATTTTAATTGCTTTATGCTGTACTAAAAGAAAAAGTATTATTTTGATTCTTAGTGGAGTGTACTTTTGACAAGTTGTTTATAATGTTGGTTACCCGCGCATAGCGGCGGCGAAAAAAATATAGTTATAATAGAAATATAATGAATGAATAGCTAATCCAACTCTCCCACAATTCCGTACCCGCTTAGTGAATTCGATACACAACACTCCGAAAGAATATGTGTTCGTTATATGTGTTTGTTTGGGTTTCTCGTAACTTTCCCGTGACATTATTATTCTCGCATAAAGACCCTCACAACTTTGTACCCGTCAAACACTCCCTCAATAGTTATAACTTTGACGAATCAAGTTTGTATTGATTCAAATAAATGTTAAAGTTGTAAAAATTTGAATCAAAATAACCCTATTAAAAATGCAAAAACTAAAAACTTATAAAAATATATCAAAATGGATGTTGAATTAAAGGTGATTTTTTAGTTGAGAAGTGACACATGTCACTCCATAATTGGAGCTCCTTATCTTAATTTTTGGTGGAGTCCACAACTTAAATGCTTTATATAGTAGTATAGAAATAGATGGAGGTGGTCTTCAGTTTTACGTTTGTCATTATCAAAAAAATTTGTTAAGCGACTTACATATTTTGATTACCCAAGTTAGTTGTTAATTTGTCTCCGCGATATTATCTCAATAGTGGGGGACATACAACGTTTATCAAGAGGTCACAGATTCAAATCTTGTTCCCATAATCATTTAGTTATGATGTTACGTGATTTACTTTTTCACACGGTTGTAGAGTCGGTTTGGGAGTTGACAAAGAAGGACAGTTACCTTTCTTTTAAGTTAGTTGTGGATTTTCAGATATTTATTGACAAATTAAAAACTATGGTCAGCTATATCGATATTACAAGCAGGGTATCCGCGCGTTGCGGCGGCGGGTACCCTGAAATAAAATTTTTCGATGAATAATGTATTTTAGTTTATTATGTTCTTTTAGACAATAAGTTTACGGATATCAAGAATTTCGTATAGCCCGTGCCCGTTCGGGCTCGAACCCGTTGGCCCGTGCCTGTTCGGGCTCGAGCCCGTTTGGTCCAGGCCCGTTCGGGCTCAAGCCCACTTGGCTCGTTGCCCGTTCGGGCTTGAATATTTGTATAATGGTGCTTTATTATTTGTAGTAGTGAAATTTAATGCATGAATTGTGTTTAATTTGGTTGTACAATATGCTTGATAATTTGTATTTCTAAGGGGTGTTTTAATAACTGTATTAATTGTATTTATTGACCAGTTAAATAATTGACTACATTAAATACCATTAATGTGGTGTTTTGTTGTACACTACGCTTCTTGTCTTGTACGTCTGAAAATTATGTGCATTAAAGTGTTGTAGACTATGTTTCTTTTCTTGTAAGTAGTAGTCATTATAATCATTTATAACATTGACCACTTTAATAGCATTAATGTTGTAAGTCTGAAAATAAGTCTGAAAATTACACCATGCTTATTTTATTCTATATTATGCTTATTTTGTTGTAAATCTGAAAATTGGTTGCAGCTATTGTACATTGTGCTTAAATGGTTGTAATTTTTGGCAAAAGGGATGTTTTTAATAGCATTAATGTTGTTTGATAGAATTTTGGCCTTAAAATGACACCACGCTTTATTTTGTTGTACAATATGCTTACTTTGTTGTAATTTTGAAAATTTGGTGCATTAAAGTGTTGTAAACCATGCTTAATTTCTTGTAAGTCTTAAAATTTGGAGAGAGAGTCATTCATGCTTTATATGTAGTATAGATTTTGTAAAACTTTCTTGAAGTTCCATGTCATTTTTATGTTATGGCCTCTAGCCTTGATGAATAAGTTATAAATCTAAAGAAAGTGGAGAGTAAACTTTTATTGCAAAATGATAATCATTTTTAAATCATAATTATTTATTTTATCGACAGAGATGCCAATTATTAAATAAGCTGCAGATATAAATTTCGTGTATACATAAACTTTTAGTCAGCAAAAGCTTAGTAATATCCTGTAAAAATAAGTTCCATATCACTCAATTTTCATTTACATTTTTGTTCATTTGAGTTTTACAAATTATCAATACACAAATACAAACAAAAAGAAACTGCATTTCTCAAAATAAGTGCATACACATCGTTTCAGGTTAGGCAGACCTAAACCGGCATCCAGTCTCAAATGTACAAAACAAGTATGCTTCAAAATATTTATCCGCTAAGAGAAGTATTCAACAATATCTGCTCGCCCACCAAAATTTGCAACGAAGTTTACGAATCTGTAAAACAATTACAAACTTTGCTTTAAGGCCACATATGGTTTATCGCAGCAGCAGGCCACACTTCAAAATTAGATCCATATGCCACACTTTACTCTTTTTTCACTTAACGCTTCTAAAATGACCCATTGAAATTGAACCCAACCTAACTGGCCCGTACTACAAAATTGACCCAATGACCCATTTCAAACCAAACCCAACCTTTTGAAACCAAACACAGATTGCTCGAGAAAATGTGTCAGAATTTAAATTCAGATTTGTAATTAATTAAATTCAAGCTTTTGGCTTTTTAACCTTAACATCAGTCAACGACCAAAAACCTACCCATTATCACCATCGTTTTTCAGGCATAAGTTTGTCAATCAAAGTTAAGAATACATACCTCTCTGCATGAACTCCCACTTCAACAGCTATTTAGTGTTTGCCTCTGCTCCTCGAATCTATTTTAACGTTGATTAAAGTATTTGTGTAAGACGCATGCAACACATATCAATTTAAACATTAAATGTTTATGCACCTAAACTAACAACTAGCTAATCAACATAACAGTTGAGTTAAGAAGACCAAATACCAGAATTGTGATTTTGACTTGCACGAGGTCGCTGAACAATGATCATAGACACTACATCAATCATTATCTACCTGAATTCAATTAACATTAAACAAAAATACAATCAGACAATCAAACAAAATCATATCTTTAAACGTGTATACAACACCATGTATGTTAAGCATGTCCACAGGTTAGTTTGTGATTAAGCTGCGACTAAAAGGTACTTATTATGTTTGATTAAGTTATGTAATACTTATTCTCACCTTGAAGCAACTGTTTCTTATGGTAAAGTGTTATGATGAAGTTGATGCAGTTCCGCAACAGCTCATAAGAACATCAACAAGTCTATCCACTGCAGAAGTTCAGGGATAGTAGACTTATAGATACTGATACAGAAACAAACAACTATAACACATAACTTTTAAAAGTTACAGTATAGTAATTATTTGGGCAAATTACCTTAAAATGTATGCAACTTGCCACTTTTTCCCATTGTATGTAGCTTTCTCTTTTTTTTCCCAGTGTGTCACTAAACTTGCTAAATTCGTCCATTGTGTGTAGCGGTGACTTGATTCACCTGCTGGAGCAGGTTAACCTAACGGTCGTTAGGTTTATCATTGCACCGTTAGTCCTTTAGACTAACAATCGTTTATCATGGCTACATACAATGACAAAAAGTAACAAGTTAGATGACTTTTATTATTTTTAAAATTTATGTACGTTTTTTACATGTTTTTGCACACATTTTTATACACGCTTTTATACACACATTTTTATACACGTTTTTATGCATGTTTTATACGGATTTTCATACATACATTTGTATACACGTTTTTATGCACGTTTTTATACACACGTTTTTTATACACACATTTTTATGCACGGTTTTACACACGTTTTTATAAACACACATTTACACACGTTTTTATACACACGTCTTTATACAGACATTTTTATATACGTTTTTATACACACGTTTTTTATACACACATTTTTACGTTTTTGTCTTTTTTTTACGTTTCGTCGGTTTTTTTACGTTTTCGTCGGTTTTTTTACGTCTTCGTCAGTTTTTTTACGTTTTCGTCCGGTTTTTCGTGTTTTTGTCCGTTTTTTCGCGTTTTCGTCCGTTTTTTCGCGTTTTCGTCCGATTTTTTACGTTTTCGTCCGGGTTTTCACGTTTTCGTCCGGGTTTTTATGTTTTTGTCAGTTTTTTTACGTTTTGTTAGTTTTTTTATGTTTTCGTCGGATTTTTTTTACCTTTTGTCAGTTTTTTTACGTTTTCGTCGGTTTTTTTATGTTTTCGTCCGCTTTTTTATGTTTTCGTTAGATTTTTCACGTTTTCGTCATTTTTTTACGCTTTTGTCAGTTTTTTTACGTTTTCGTCCGTTTTTTTACGTTTTCGTCAGATTTTCCACGTTTTCGTTTGTTTTTCACGTTTTTGTCCGTTTTTTTACGTTTCGTCGGTTTTTCATGTTTTCGTCAGATTTTTCACGTTTTCGTCTATATTTTTTACGTTTTTGTCAGTTTTTTACTTTTTTGTCAGAAAGTGTGAAATAAGGGACGAAAACATAAAAATACAGACGAAAACATAAAAAATTTGGCGAAGACGTAAAAAATGGACGAAAACGTGAAAAAACGGACGAAAAATTGAAAAATCGGACGAAAACGTAAAAAGCCGGACGAAAACGCGAAAAAATGGACGAAAACACGAAAACGGGACGAAAACGCAAAAAAAAGGGACAAAAACGTGAAAAAACAGACGAAAGCGTGAAAAAACTGACGAAAACGTAAAAAATAGACGAAAACGTAAAAAAATTGGATGAAAATGTGAAAAGCCGGACGAAAACGTGAAAAACCGGACGAAAACGCGAAAAACTGGACGAAAACGCAAAAAAACTGGCGAAAACGCAAAAAAACTGGCGAAAACGTATAAAAACGTGTGTAGAACCGTGCATAAAAACGTGTGTATAAAAAACGTGTGTATAAAAACGTGAATAAAAATGTGTATACAAATGTGTGTATGAAAATCCGTATAAAAACATGCATAAAAACGTGTATAAAAATGTGTGTATAAAAATGTGTGCAAAAACGTGTAAAAAACGTACATAAATTTTAAAAATTATAAAAGTCATCTAACTTGTTACTTTTTGTCATTGTATGTAGTCATGATAAACGATCGTTAGTCTAAAGGACTAACGGTGCAATGATAAACCTAACGACCGTTAGGTTAACCTGCTCCAGCAGGTGAATCAAGTCACCGCTACACACAATGGACGAATTTAGCAAGTTTGGTAACACATTGGGAAAAAAAAGAAAGCTACATACAATGAGAAAAAGTGGCAAGTTGCATACATTTTTAGGTAATTTGCCCTAATTATTTTCTTATATAACTGTAATAGATGTAACTAAGAACCAACATTTGTCTTTTAAACATTCATGGTTTAGCAAGTCTCTTCACTATTTACATTATAAAACAACTCTCATTGATACAACAGAAAACATGGAAGTACAATGCCAACAGTGAACAAAAAAATTTCTCAGGCATGTGTGTGAGGTATAAATAAGTGAAAGGACAACATGGAAGTACAATGCCAACAATGAACAAAATGATTGAAACTAACAAAAAAATGTGTTTGGACAAAGTTACCCTCGTGTGCATTGCACGTGTTATGGAGATAACGACTGAAACTAACACCGTTAGTGATTTTGGACCTGCGGCGTAATATTCAGGAACGTTAGACTTACCAGGTGAATTTTTTCGAATTTTGGACTAAACATGAAATCTGGCACTACCATGGGGACTAATGGTGTATTTTACTATTTTATTATTAAATAATATATATAAATGCAAAGCAAGAAAGTTTGGGGTAGTTTTTGTAAGGGCTGGGTAATATAAGGATGTTTTTTTATTTTTATTTATTTTTATAAATAAACTTCAACGTTTTTCTATAAATCGTACATAAGTCAAAATTATTGCAATATTAAGCTTATTTTGTCCGGAATTTAAAGACATGTTTATCAGTATATTCTTAATCGCGTTAGATACTTGATAAATAAAGTTTATTATATATAAAAAATCGCAAAAAGTAAAACTTTCTGATAACTTTCATAATTTGTCACATAGTTTAAGGGGTGTTACATGGACACTTTATGATACTAAATTACCAAAATGAACCGCACATGCGAAAATGAACTTTTCACTTATGTGCCTGATGCATTTGCTTTGTGCATGATGCATTTGCTTTGTGGGCCTGATGCATATGGCTATGCGCCTGATGCATTTGCTTTGTGAGCCTGATGCATATTGGTATATATTGGTAAAGATTATTTACTATGAATCTAATTATATGACGATGCGCATAGATCTTTATTATATGTCGGCGATGAGTGAGGAATATTTTTTAAAGAGCATCGAGGCGTATTAAGTATATTAATATGACTAACATGTGCATTTTATAATGCTCTTAGTATGATGTCTATTGTTTTTGACTTTACACTATCATATTTTAGAATATTTTAGTGTCCAGCTATAAGATTATTGTTCATCTAATGAGTTCACTAAATATAATGGTTATGAATTGCATCTTAGGTCAATTACCATAAGTA
>LBNU01030631.1:13408-32863 GCA_014162995.1 Artemisia annua
TATGTAGCCAAAGTAATTATAACAAAAACACGGGTGTAAAAACAAAGGGTTAATCCTAATGCCTCTTATCATGTAGTAGATCTAACTACACGAATGTAGTCTCACTTGTGGATTTGAGATGGTCCTAACACAAGTTCTAGAATCTAAGTGCTACCGGTACTCACATCATAACATCAAAGATGGACGCTTTTCCTACCAATTCTAGGGGTGAACCTCACATATTTGGGGTGGAAAATTTTTTTTAGTGGTACGGTTTTGTGCTAGTCATATAATTTCCTATCCATGAGACGCTCATTAAGACCAAAGTCTCACTTCTAAATGTTGTAAAAAATTTTAAATTGGCGCTAAAATTACCCTAACAAATATTTCTCTCGGTTTTATTACAAATTTACTATCAAACAAACAAAAATCAAGCGCAATTGTATTCTCTAAGGTTGTTGGGAATTATACTAATGAGTTGATATTGACAAAATATGAAAGATGGAGGAAACTTATGAAGACAAAGTTGAAGGACTAAAGATGACAAAGAATGAAACTACATATGCAGGAAAAAGATTACTACGGATCTTTTTATTATTTATAAATATTCTTTGTAACCCTAATTCTCTATTATATAAAGAGAATACAGGGATTTGGTTTAATATGTCTTCCACAATGTAATATTACTGAAAAAGTGTGTGTGTGTCTAGGCGTCAAGTTCCTACAATGGACGCCTAGGATTTGTAATTCATACTCTATTACATTGCCTTAGTCATAAGAAAACTTCTTATGAACAGTTCAGTTCACCAATGAGGACAAAAACCACTCTTTTTAAGAACCTCCAGTAAAAATTTCAGCCCGATCCAACGGTTAACGAAGGATTTATCGCGTCATGAAAACTAACCTGCAGTGAGTTACGAAAATTGAATCAAAATCGAATTTTTCTTGTTTTCTTCGTACTTCGACAAACAAAACCTTGTGAATCCCTAGATCGAGAGCAACCTGGCTCTGATACCACATTGTAGAACTTATGTACGCGCCATCATATAAGTTCTAGGACCGTTTTGGACTCATGGTTGTTTAGACCATGATCTAGGATAAACATTAAGCATGAATAACAATGATAAACATATATAGAATGCACAACGGAATAATCAAAACATCATTGTTATTATTAACAAGGCTTCGTCATCATCTCTACTCTACAAAGGTGCCTTCATTTACCCCCCTTACACTTAAACCGAACATTGTCCCCAATGTTCAAATAGAAGATATAAAAGTAAATAAAATGAAAGAATGAAAACAAATACTCCCCTGATTCGTTTGATGTGGACAGTGAGGTAACAGGGTTAGATCTTCTTCCAAGAAAGATGAACGCTCAAAGCTTCCCTTCCAAAATATAAATCATCTTCTTGTCCAAAATAACCTGTTAACCTGAAAAAAGATAAAGGCCAACCTCGCATAAAATCGGCGGTATAATCTATAATAGGATATAATGCTTGTGGAATGAATATTTTAGCAGAATTCCTGGAGATTATAAGTTAGAGAATTAACAAAACTTTTTATTTCCGGAAGGAAAACAAAACTTTCAAAAATTGCAGAAAATTATTGCCTGACGCCGTCAGGTTGTAATGCCTGACGCCGTCAGAAATGATCTGATAGAATTCTCATGTTAAGTCTCCGGAAAAATTCTGGAAAAACTAGAGCTTACTTCCTGGAATCCCTGCAAAAATTCATTATGACTCGATACAAGCATTTGACTCAAACAAATACTAATATGTATGTTAATTTACATTGTTATGATTCATGTTCATTCATTCTTATAAACCGATTTAGATTTCCCTTACACTTAGCTTTTGCAAAATACCTTTATATGTAGTTAAGACGAAGTTAAAAACAAAATAAAGCATTTTCACAAGTTAGTTTGAATCATGAATCAATAACAAAAAATATCATACATACGGAAACAAATAAAATCAAATAAACAAACAAACAAAACACACAAAGCTTGGGTTGCCTCCCAAGAAGCGCTTTTTTTATTAACGAGTCTTGTAGCTAGACTCAAAGTCACCGTACACTACGTGACTTCATCTCGCATTATGACGTAACCTTGATAGATATAATCCTTATTATCTGGGTGATGATACCTCAATCGTTTCACATTCGCAGTTACTTCACCCCCTCCTTTGCTGATCAAGCTAACCATCCCATCTTGATATAGGCTTTTAATTGTGAATGGTCCGTACCACCAAGGACTCGGTCCATCGGTGGGTGCCTTTGTTTCTAAATGCCTTAGGAGCACTGAGTCTCCTTTCGTGAATCCAATGTGGCTATCGATCTGCTTCTCAACCTCCACAAAATTCTCCTTATCATTCTTACTTTTTCCTAACTCATTTTCCTTATAATTTTTAATCCTTGCCTCCCATGCAAGGATCTTTTTTCTAACATTACCCCGGAGCATACTAGGGTCCGCCTCCATCTTCTTCCATAGATTAGCTTCTCTTATATATCGTGGGATCGTTGGGAAGCTTATTGTTTTCTTTCCCTTTTTGATTTGGATAGTATTACCCTCGTAATCGATCTGTGCCCTAGTAGTCGCGAGGAATGGTGATCCAAGGATTATTGGCATATTCGTCTCACTTCTCTCAACGATCATGAAATCGACCAGATACATGAATCCGGCAACGTTGACCAACACATCTTCTGCAACTCCTAACGGGTACTCATAAGAATGTTTTGCAAAGGAAAGTTTGGTACGAGTGATGGACGGCTGTTCATTGGTTAGTTGAGCGTAAACAGATAATGGCATCAAGTTTACATCGGAACCTTGGTCAGCTACCGCATCCAGAAACTTGAGTTTTCCAATGCGGCATGGTATCTCAAAGACCCCGTGGAATTCTTGCTTTGCGACTACTTTTTGTCTTATGAGGCTCTCATACAATTGACCTCCGGGTAGTGCGTCAGATTCATCATCTGGTTTCGTCTCATTCGACCCCTTATTGGGCAGATGAGTACGTCGATAATTCCTCACCCAATCGGTTATGGTCTCCTTATTTATCTCGTGCTTTAGGTAATGCCTTACTCGTTGCGACTTTGGTGTTTCCACCAATTGGCTCTCACCCAAGGGCGCCTCCTTCTCGTAGTCTGAATTGCAATTGCGGCCATTGGTGTTTTCCTCGTCAAGTAGGACGAGGTCAATCTTGCTGACTTCCATTGTCACCGAATTCTCCCTATCGTTATTTTCGCCCCCTCGGATGACGGAGATGACATTCACAAATCTATTGTTGGGAAATTCGACCTCTTTCCGCACCAATACTTTTTCGAGAGCTTTTGTTTTTGTGTATTCACTCAAAAGACCCATCATTTCCGCCATTTTTTATCTACTTCCTCCTTTTGTTTGTACACGGCTTCCTCAAATTTTGCCAATCGTTCGGAGTGTTTTGACATGTATTCTCTCATTCGAGCTTCGAACGTTGGACTAAGTTCCTGAGGTGGTGAGCTGGGGCGAGCATACTTATGGAAGGGTTTAGTCTCTTCCCTATGGGGTGGTTCGGATAATGGTATCTGCTTAATGCTCGAAACCGAATTAACAGTTGCTCTTTGTGACTCAAGGGTCTTTTTCGTTTCTCCATAAGGTATTCAACCCTTTTTCTCAAGTTCACTGACGTCTTCCTCGGTGATTTGGTTGGCTTTATCAGGCGATGAGTATGTGTTTACTGTTGCGCGCACATCGTGGGAAATTTGTCACAATTCATCATCGTCGGATGCGAGCTCCTCAATAATTTCCCATGATTCCTCGGCGCTTCTATCCCGCAAAAAGCCCCCGGTGGCTCGATCGATGGCACGCTTGGTGTGGTAATCAACATGGTCATAGAAGATTTGGATTTGAAGCCAGAGGTTGATGCCATGATAAAGGACTTTTTGGAGCAAGTCCTTGAATCGAATCCATGCTCCGTAGAGGGTCTCGCCTCGACGTTGTTCAAACATCAAGATATCCTTCCTTAGCTTGGTAGTTCTTCCTGGTGGGAAAAATTGAGCAAGGAAACGAGTTGTGAGATCATCCCAAGAGGTGATGGATCCTGCGGGAAGTCACTCAAGCCATTGACTAGCTTGGTTTATAGAGTCTACGATTTTAAGAAAGTCCTTGAGATGTTGATTTGGATCTTCGGAACGAAGTCCATGGAATGCGCATCCGCTTTGCACCAACCGGATGGTGTCGGATCACAAGGGAGTGACATTGGCTCCTTGAGTGAGCTCAATGGTGTTGCGATAGCCATGGTGGCTAGGTCGGGAATACTCTCCTAAGGTACGGGCTCTAGGAGGTTGGTTTGGTTGTGGTTGGTTGTTGGGATCAAGGAGGTTACCACCTTCCATGATGGCGGATGGTAATGGTTACGAACAAAAACACGAAGAAAATAGATAGACTAAAGAGATCCTAGAAAAATAAAATAAAAATCTCACTAGAAAGGAATCTAGTGAGTAGACCTAATAAAATAAAAATTCTACCTAAACAATAACTATTCCCCGGCAGCGGCGCCAAAAACTTGATGATGTGGGATTGCGACCACGCAATAGGTTTTACCTCTCAAGGGATCTTGAGAAGCTTGCAATCCCACCAGGCAGTGTACNATTCTCTCAAAAGACCCATCATTTCCGCCATATTTTCATCTACCTCCTCCTTTTGTTTGTACACGGCTTCCTAAAATTTTGCCAATCGTTCGGAGTGTTTCGACATGTATTCTCTCATTCGAGCTTCGAACGTTGGACTAAGTTCCTGAGGTGGTGAGCTGGGGCGAGCATACTTATGGAAGGGTTTAGTGTCTTCCCTATGGGGTGATTCGGATAATGGTATCTGCTTAATGCTCGAAACCGAATTAACAGTTGCTCTTTGTGGACTCAAGGGTCTTTTTCGTTTCTCCATAAGGTATTCAACCCTTTTCTCAAGTTCACTGACGTCTTCCTCGGTGATTTGGTTGGCTTTATCAGGCGATGAGTATGTGTTGACTGCTGCGCGCACATCGTGGGAAATTTGCCATAATTCATCATCGTCGGATGCGAGCTCCTCAATAATTTCCCATGATTCCTCGGCGCTTCTATCCCGCAATCTGCCCCCGACGACTCGATCGATGGCACGCTTGGTGTGGTAATCAACATGGTCATAGAAGATTTGGATTTGAAGCCAGAGGTTGATGCCATGATGAGGGACTCTTTGGAGCAAGTCCTTGAATCGAATCCATGCTCCGTAGAGGGTCTCGCCTCGACGTTGTTCAAACATCAAGATATCCTTCCTTAGCTTGGTAGTTCTCCCTGGTGGGAAAAATTGAGCAAGGAAACGAGTTGTGAGATCATCCCAAGAGGTGATGGATCCTGCGGGAAGTCGCTCAAGCCATTGACTAGCTTGGTCCCGCAGAGAGAATTGGAAGAGACGCAATCGGGTCGTCTCTCGAGTGGCAACATCAAGGTCTATAGAGTCTACGATTTTAAGAAAGTCCTTGAGATGTTGATTTGGATCTTCGGAACGAAGTCCATGGAATGCGCATCCGCTTTGCACCAACCGGATGGTGTCGGATCGCAAGGGAGTGACATTGGCTCCTTGAGTGAGCTCAATGGTGTTGCGATAGCCATGGTGGCTAGGTTGGGAATACTCTCCTAAAGTACGAGCTCTAGGAGGTTGGTTTGGTTGTGGTGGGTTATTGGGATCAAGGAAGCTACCACCTTCCATGATGGCGGATGGTAATGGTTACGAACAAAAACACGAAGAAAATAGATAGACTAAAGAGATCCTAGAAAAATAAAATAAAAATCTTACTAGAAAGGAATCTAGTGAGTAGACCTAATAAAATAAAAAATTTTACCTAAACAATAACTATTCCCCGACAATGGCGCCAAAACGTGGGATTGCGACCACGCAACATGTTTTACCTCTCAAGGGATCTTGAGAAGCTTGCAATCCCACCAGGCAGTGTACCTGGTCGGTGTAGTATAGTGTAGTGGTAAGTTCGGGGGATTGATCGTTCTCTCAAAGGGAATAGTGTTTGTTAGGTTAGAAAAACTACTCTAAAAGGTCTAAGGGTGAAGGAAGATTATTTTTGTATTTTTATATTTTATGGAAAGCAAGTAAAATCTCGGGTTTTGGAGGAGTGGGCCGAATTAGTTGTTAGTCATCTAACCTAAAAACTACAATTGCAAGAAAAATAAAATAACTAAACTATTGTGGTTGTGAAAACTTAAATGGAGACAAATGTGTTTACTTAGATTTCCTTACTCCCTAACTATCTTTTACCGGTTAATTGGTGTATGTATTACTTGCGTGGATGACGGGTGTATTCCTTAACAATTCATGGGGTGGCGTACATATCTCCCCAATTCTGTGAGCTCTTATCTCCTCCTACAACTATGCGTACACATAATCATAGAGTTCTGACGCCGTTTGCTCGCCGTCATTAGGGTTCTCGGATGGCCTAGATCTACTTCTGACGCCGTCACTTGTAAATGTGCTCTGGGCCGTCACTCTTTAGCATTACACCTGACGGCCTACTTTCTCTAACACCTGACGCCGTTAGGTGTAAACATCTTGTTTTCTTCATAGGGCATCTAGTGTAATCTGATTCTACTCCTTTGTCAACGTTGGCTGACGGCGTCAACTTGTGACTCTGACGCCGTCAGGTAGGTTTTCCAGCTTCCTTTGAGACTTTGTCGTTTTCTTCACTTTTATGCTCCAAAAACGTCCAAATTAGCATGTTTTCTAGAATTCTTCTCAAAAGTACCTAAAATGACAAAAGGAACGATTTAGGGAAATATTTGATCACATTTACTCGAATTAGGGCTTAAATGACCCCTTAAAACGGGTACACTTTTCGTCTCATCCATATAAAATCCACTTATACACGTAACAACCATGCACAGCCTTTTCATAAATCTTTACTTCTATATCCATGATTTAGCATGTATGTTAGATATCATATAGATGTTTTAAATGGCCAAAACAACGTATGTACACATGCATATATGCAGCCTTTATTTTCGTGAATAAAACTAATACGCCCTATGTTATATTTGTTTAGGTCTATGATCAGTTTATATGTGTCCATATATATCCTAATGAGACATGTTAATATTTTAAACCCATGCATGTTAATAAACCACCAATTCTTTTTTTTTTTAACCTCATTATGCACATGAAGGCACACATGAATTAACACAACTCAGACCTACAGATTGTTGACATGCGAGACACACACAAACAACACCATTTCCAGCCCATGCGTCACACACAACACACGTACGAAACACAACCCAATCTTAAATCCCTCGTTCACAACATACTCGACACAAGACGCCCACTTCGCGAGACATGATCGATCCATACAAGACTCGTGCATCGCGATACTCACCCATGTACTTAAACGAGACACACATACCTCGCGAGGCATAAATAAAGTATCGCGAGACCAGATCTAAACCACGAACCTTCGTGAGACCC
Source organism: Artemisia annua (assembly GCA_014162995.1). Taxonomy (NCBI): domain Eukaryota; kingdom Viridiplantae; phylum Streptophyta; class Magnoliopsida; order Asterales; family Asteraceae; genus Artemisia; species Artemisia annua. Next base: position 20,871 of record LBNU01030631.1, read on the forward strand.
GAACAAACTTAGCGAGACTCAACCAAACTCACATTCACATCAAGACACCACAAGCACACTCTTATTCACGTTTATAGACATGCATGTATTCTCTATTTGTTAGATCGTTTAAGATTTTATCCAAAATATGTTAGGTCGAATACCAGGTAAATTCAAGCACCCAAGATACAAGAGTCGAATTATGAAACATGTAGCTCGATTAGATTAGATTCCAAATCGTTATTTTATGTGACAATTCCTTATCATTTCATGTTCATTCTTATTCATACATATATACTTATACAATCCATACTAGCCTTTTACTCATTATTTCATGTGTTGTATATATATGGTTTTATGTGATACTTTATATTCGATTAAAACCATACAGCCGAATAGAAAACAAAATATAATCGAACAGAAACGATAAGAGGAAATCAAACAAGGATGTGATAACATACCTTCGTAGCGTGTCGAAGCAAGGAAAAACAATAATGATCGAATACCAATACCAATACCAATACCAATACCAACCGAACCACACTTCCGAACACAGCACTCCACAACCTCTCCAACAGAAACACATAAACCCGCGTACACTACCTTGTTCGAACAGAAAAACGACCCACTCCCAATCCTTCCTTTGTCGACATGAATACCACCATGATCACCACGTTCAAGAGTCCACAAGACTTCCTTTGGTGCTCCTATTTGATCGCCAGAAAAAGATTGCCGCCATTTTATGTGGGTTGTTTTTAGGGTTTTCTTATTTTCTGTTTTGTTAAACTTGTGTGTGTGTCGTACAAAAAGAATAGGTGGGATCCGGTTATTAATTAAAACGTGTGAAGGGCTTTTCAAACAAGGAAGTTGCCGTTTTTATGGAGAAATTTAAGGGGAGACTTGCCAATCATGAATGTAGACCAAATACACGATCAAATACATTTGTAACAATTAAAAAAAAATATTCGGCTAGGGGAATAACGTGACATATGTTTTAAATGTGTACAAAGTTTAGTTTAGTAGAAGTTTTATATTCGTATAATATTAGTTGATCACATATTAACGAAATTAATTACTTAGGTTGTACTCATTATCTGTTCTTCAAAAGTTTGAAATTGAGGGGTATTTTCGGTAATTAAGTTGCTCCAAATTTCTGGGTTTTACAATTCTTCCTCTCTAAAAAGAAAATTTTCGTCCTCGAAAATTGAAGTCGCAAAAGTTAGATGGAGACGTAGCAATCGCAAAGGAATTTCACAATTAACCTCACGCTCGGGAGGTCCTTCCAACCGAATCTTCACAACGGAATAGTTTCTCATGACTCAATCCCGACAAACTTGGATAGCCCCAGGCTCTCCAATAGAACATAATTATAATAAATCTGATCCAACGAATGCGAAAAAAATACGTAGCAGATGACAGATGAAAGTTGAAATCTCACAAGGAGATACATGAAACACATACTCCTACGTGGCAAGCACAGAGATTGTACTAAACGATAGATCTTCATCAATTCCTACCGAATTCTAAACGAACAAAGGAATTTGTGAAAATCAGTGAAGTACAAATCGAATCATCAAACGTATCAAGAGCCTCATAAAGAGATGGATAATAAATTCGTACTGATGATCACAATCACAAATCAGAGTATCAAAACGTATCAGAATACATAATAGAATAGGTAGAATAATCGTACGGATGAGAATAAATCCAAGATCTGACGTGTCGCGAACTAAAGCTTCCTCAAATGCCAAGACGTCTAACTTTTCTTACCTCATCTGGAAGTGTGAACCAAAATGTGATTCTCTATGACAATCATTGTAGTCGCGTCATGTAGCTTGAATAATCTCCTGCCGAAAGAAATCTCCGCCAATCTTCCAAGCAAGTCGTCTTAGTCGATGCTCCACAGTAACTCTACTTGTGTTGTTATTCTTCCTGTGCGTGGAAATCTCTGATGCAGTCACCACCATCTTCATACCATCCCGTCTGGCTCATGCTTCAAGACTCTATACATTTTAGTACAACTAAGATGAATAGAGTTGATAAGACCGTTCACTTCAAACTGCTCCCTTCCATCGTAGAAATTCAACACCGAAAATGAAGGTGAGTCTCGTGTTTCTCTTTCGTCTCTGAACACCCTAATATGTCATACTATGACAATTTGTCCAAGTATTCATGAAAGGCACGATTTATCAATTTCATAGGAATAGTCGTATTGGTAGCCAATACAATTAGCATTACGACATTCATAGAGATCACAACGAATACGAAAAGAACTTTCTAAGAATATCCCGTTCTTCACACAGATCATGACGCGATTCAGCTTCCAACAATAAATACCATCATCATTCTCCTCCACGAATAAAACAAAAACACACAAAGATACACAACGAACGTTCCAAACAAATCGAATAATTCTCGAGGTGAATTTCATCAGAGAAGTATCTTCACAGTAGTGGGAAACTCAACGCACGAGTTTTAGAACAAGGTGGTCATAAACGATTATCAGGTTAAGAATCATGGTGTAGAATATGAACTTCACAGAACGTCAAAGGTGACAAACATAAAATGACAGTCGTCATCATCATAATACTTAGGCAACAAATCAAAATCCAGAATAACATCGAATCGAATATCTCCAATGTAAACAGATTAGCACAACAAAATCGTCTCCAAATATCTCCAGAACGCATCAGACAATCGAATATACACGATGAAAAACCACAAAACGTTCATAGGGGTGGAATAGGTGAGGTAAAAAAAATCATCAATGAAGAAAGAATCAAAAGCAGGGAGAAGTCATAGAATCTGTCGAACACGTAGGGTTCATTCATACGCGAATCTCTGAACGAACAAAAGGCATCTAAACGAATGTCAAACGAATCAAGAATCGAAGTTCAAAAGGATAACTCTAGAGAAAGAAACCTATGAGGCACACTACGAAGTCTAAAGGCGTCCTAAGCGCATGTCACGAATCCTGATAAGTCTTCTAAGTCTCCGAAACGAATGATCTAGTAAGAGCTTAACGAAAAGCAAAGGCATAAATTAGAGTAAAGCGAAAGTAAGAAAACCAAAGTCTGATCATATCTACCCATCCTCACCGGTCATACTAAAGCTCTTAAGGGGAGAAACTTAAGGCAAAACCTTCCAAAGTTATTCCTAAAGCTTCTAAGGTGCAAACCTAAGGGTCCAAATCTTCACATGCCATAACTTATGTACTACAAGTCGCAGCCTGGGCTCTGATACCATAATTGTAACACCCCAACCCGACAAGGGTAGAAGTATCACATTATGGTGGCATATCAGAACATACAACGCAAGCGGAAGACTTATAAACATAACGTTACAAAGGATATTCAAAAGATTACAAAGGAAATACTAACTCTATACAAGAATGATAATACAAAGCTAAACAAAAATCTAATCGAATCCAAGTCCAAGTCTAATCCAAGTGTCAATGGGCTTCTAATCATTGGGGTAGTCCACTAACGCTTCTATGCACTCTTCACCCAAACCCAGCTTCCAACCTAAAACCTGCCGCAGGAAAGAAATGCGGCTGAGCTTAAAAAGCCCAGTGAACAGATATATAGCAAAATTGATAATCGAAAAGTATATAAGTAAGAGAAATAGGACATCATAAGCTTCTGCTGAAAGGAATATCATCTGTCAAATGCATAAGAGAATAACTGAATGAATATCATAAATCAAAGGGAAACGAAACATCATAGGAATATGAATGTAAGCATAATCATAAGAGAATAATGAGCACATATGAACAAAGAAGCGTCTAAACAAGGTACTTGAATAGACAAACGAATCATAAGAAAGCCACGAGCCGACGTACCGAGGTACTCGATAGATCTCCTACACATAATCACATATCCAACATATCATAAATGTACGGAGAGGGGAGACCTCTAAGTACCAGAAGTGAAAGGGGTACAAGGCACGTACAACCAGTCACTAAGCCATAACATATCACATCATATCATACAAATCCTAGGATGCATCCATATGCTCCCTGAAACAGAATACATATACAAGTGCAAGACTATGCATATATATAACAGAATGGCCATAAGTGCGCATAATCATAAAATCATATCATAACCGAAGGGAACGCCGGGGACTAATCACACCGCCCCAGATAGTGTCATGCCACCAGTGCCTCGATGACACGTCCATGGTACCTCCATGAGTAGAATAAAAACTCGGGCATACTAACATACATATCAGAACAAAGCTATCCATAAACAAAGCAATCATAGCATATCAATCAGAATATATCAACAGAATCTCATATCAGTGAGATAGTAATCAGATCATCATAACAGAATGGATAGCAAACAGAATCCTATCAAAGGATAATATCAGACAAATCATATCAAAAGAGATCATAGCAAAGGCTATCAAACGAATTATATCATAGCAAACAAATCAAAGTCAAAGGATCAAAGTCATGAGATCAAAACCCTTAATGAAATAGGGTAGAATATATGTACCTTAAACCGCCAACGAAACATAGCATAAGATAGGAAGTCACTCCTTCTTCAGCGACTCTACACGAATTAATGATCGGATTATTATTAACTTGTTTTAAATCAGATTACACATTTTAGTCGGCTTTCCATTTTTAGTAACTTTCCAAATATAGTAGCTTTCCAAAAATAGTAACTTCAATACCTTAATTATAAATGACCATTAAATAAAATTAAAGGTCTAATGTAATCAATATCGTAGGTTAGGGTTTAATATGCTCTTATAGCAAAGTTTAGAGTTAAATATGTAACCTACCAAGGTTTCGGGTTTATATTGTAAGTTAATTCCATCATGACCAATTTAGGACTTAGCCGATTTTATTATTTACTTTAGGTGTGACCCAACTCATTTAAACTGAAATAATCACACTCACATAATTTTTCTCACATGTTCGAACATACACATACCCATGCCGACACACTCACTCATGCACAGATTTCATAAATATCACTTGACCATATAAAATCCACTTATACACGTAACAACCATGCACAGCCTTTTCTTAAATCTTTACTTCTATATCCATGTTTTAGCATGTATGTTAGATATCATATAGATGTTTTAAATGGCCAAAACAACGTATGTACACATGCATATATGCAGCCTTTATTTTCGTGAATAAAACTAATACGCCCTATGTTATATTTGTTTAGGTCTATGATCAGTTTATATGTGTCCATATATATCCTAATGAGACATGTTAATATGTTAAACCCATGCATGTTAATAAACCACCAATTCTTTTTTTTAACCTCATTATGCACATGAAGGCACACATGAATTAACACAACTCAGACCTACAGATTGTTGACATGCGAGACACACACAAACAACACCATTTCCAGCCCATGCGTCACACACAACACACGTACGAAACATAACCCAACCTTAAATCCCTCGTTCACAACATACTCGACACAAGACGCCCACTTCGCGAGACATGATCGATCCATACAAGACTCGTGCATCGCGATACTCACCCATGTACTTAAACGAGACACACATACCTCGCGAGGCATAAATAAAGTATCGCGAGACCAGATCTAAACCACGAACCTTCGTGAGACCCGAACAAACTTAGCGAGACTCAACCAAACTCACATTCACATCAAGACACCACAAGCACACTCTTATTCACGTTTATAGACATGCATGTATTCTCTATTTGTTAGATCGTTTAAGATTTTATCCAAAATATGTTAGGTCGAATACCAGGTAAATTCAAGCACCCAAGATACAAGAGTCGAATTATGAAACATGTAGCTCGATTAGATTAGATTCCAAATCGTTATTTTATGTGACAATTCCTTATCATTTCATGTTCATTCTTATTCATACATATATACTTATACAATCCATACTAGCCTTTTACTCATTATTTCATGTGTTGTATATATATGGTTTTATGTGATACTTCATATTCGATTAAAACCATGCAGCCGAATAGAAAACAAAATATAATCGAACAGAAACGATAAGAGGAAATCAAACAAGGATGTGATAACATACCCTCGTAGCGTGTCGAAGCAAGGAAAAACAATAATGATCGAATACCAATACCAATACCAATACCAATACCAACCGAACCACACTTCCGAACACAGCACTCCACAACCTCTCCAACAGAAACACATAAACCCGCGTACACTACCTTGTTCGAACAGAAAAATGACCCACTCCCAATCCTTCCTTTGTCGACATGAATACCACCATGATCACCACGTTCAAGAGTCCACAAGACTTCCTTTGGTGCTCCTATTTGATCGCCAGAAAAAGATTGCCGCCATTTTATGTGGGTTGTTTTTAGGGTTTTCTTATTTTCTGTTTTGTTAAACTTGTGTGTGTGTCGTACAAAAAGAATAGGTGGGATCCGGTTATTAATTAAAACGTGTGAAGGGCTTTTCAAACAAGGAAGTTGCCGTTTTTATGGAGCAATTTAAGGGGAGACTTGCCAATCATGAATGTAGACCAAATACACGATCAAATACGTTTGTAACAATTAAAAAAAATATTCGGCTAGGGGAATAACGTGACATATGTTTTAAATGTGTACAAAGTTTAGTTTAGTAGAAGTTTTATATTCGTATAATATTAGTTGATCACATATTAACGAAATTAATTACTTAGGTTGTACTCATTATCTGTTCTTCAAAAGTTTGAAATTGAGGGGTATTTTCGGTAATTAACTTGCTCCAAATTTCTGGGTTTTACAAAAAATTTCTGCAGAGTTATAATCATATCCTTTTTAAATCTATAGGAGAATGAATCATCATAACCTTTTCTGTATAGAGCAAGGTGTTTTACAGGCGGAATTTGTACATCATCGCTCGTTGCAGCCACCAAACATAAGGTTTCCTGTCTCGAAAGAGATAACAAAAGATCATGCACCAGATCATGCATCTGACATGAATAGATTTCACCAAATTTATTCTTTGTGACATTTTGAAACAAAGAACCGTTTACAAGAATTTGGATATTATCATTTCCCAAATCCTCCATCTCCTTGGTTCCGGTTGTATCTGTCGTAACCAACCCTAAAGCCATCCACAGTTGGACAAGTTCTTCCCTATCGATGATTTTATCCTTCTTAAAGATCGAGCAATATACAAAGCATTGCTTGACCATAGAGTCTGGTAGATTATCAAAACTTAATTTCAAGATGCTCAAAACTCTACCCCTTTCTTCTACATCCCAAACCTCGCTTTCTTGGATGGACAACCACTTGCCTTTGTCAGTATTATAGTGACGCAACATGCTTCCTAATATATCTACCAACAAGGGCAAACCACGACACTTTTTTACAATATCACGTCCTATTTCCTCAAGTTCTGGCAGCGGTAACGCTCTTTCTTTAAACATGGCCCAAGACTCGTCATCTGAAAGACATTTTAAAATATGGGAATCCTCAATGTTAGCATTCCTACCAATGTTAAGTTTCCGTGTCGTGACAATAATGCAACTTCCATTCTCTGAATTCAATTGTAGCATACACTTCCTGAATTCATCCCAATATGACAACTCTTCATCCCAGACATCGTCTAGGACTAGCAAATATCTTTTGGATCCCAACTTCTTTCTAAGATTTTCCATTAAGGTTACCGTAGTAAGCGACTTACTTTTCTCTCTTGAAAGAGATTCATAGATATTTGCTAGAAGTTTATCGACATTAACCTTAACCGAGACACACAACCAAGTTCTAACTTCAAAATGTTGCTCGATTTTGTGATTATTGTATACCGACTTAGCCAAAGTAGTCTTCCCAGTGCCACCCATTCCTACGATGGGAAAAATGGTAAGTTTGTATCATTTTGAATTAGTTAGGAGCTCTACAATACGTAGTTCATCATTCTCCCTCCCAACGATTTTGAATTCATCTAAGTATGGAACAGTACCCAAGCGGTAACTACTCCCAGCTGGTTCAACCTTTTCATCTTGAAGTTGTAAATTCTGTGCTCGTTTATAAATCTGAGACAACTCTTTGTTAATGTTTTCAATTTTATGACCCATGTCTCTACCAAATGAAAACTTTTTCAGATTCAGGAAACAGAGTATCTTTCTAGCCTTGTTACCCTGGTATCGTTTCTTCACCTCACGCCTCAACATTTCATAGTGAAACTCGTCCAATACATCATCAGCTTCATCGACTATGCTTTTTAGCTGTTTCAGCCACTCCATCATGACACATGTACTCTTTTTCCCCTCTGCGTCACTTAGCTTTGCATGAATCATGTTCAACGTGCATTAAGTTCGGTCAGCTTTTCTTTGTAACCCAATGCAATGGAAACTTCATTTGCAGCTATGGACAAAGCCTTGTTTAGTATTCCCTCGGCAGCGACAATTACTAAAGCATCAACCATTTTGCTGTTGAGAAAAAGAAAGGGAGAATTATTAGTTTATTAAATATATTGACTTAATGAATATGAATAGAATCCTGGTTTTGAGTCATATCTATACAGAGCCACTCCCTTCTTACCGAAATAATTGTCTAATAACAAAAAACCACATGTTTAAGCAAAACATAATTATTACGGGTGCGTTTAGTTGAAGAAAAATTCTCTTGTTTTCTATCTTTAGTTTTGTAAAAATTTGGAAGGAAAATTTATCTCCACAAAGTTTCAAAATGATTTGTATTTCCAGGCTGTGTCGGGGTAGTTGGATTTTGCTTCGGTCATGTTTTTCTTCCTTAGTTTTGTTGGGCTATTTGGTTTCAGGTTGCGGCTTCAGGTATTTGCTAAGTTGGCTTTCATGTGAGGACAGTAGCTGCTGAATTTTTTTTAGGGTTTCATCAGTAGTACAATCGTTTTCTCGGGTGTTTGGCAGAAGGTGTGCGCCTACAAATATAAGTATATATGCATTGCTGATTTTATTTGAGTGTTTGGCAGAAGTTCAGGCATTTTCTGGGTGTTTGGCATAAGGTGCAGGTCTGAAAATATATAAGGTTATGTGCTTTTCTGTTTTGACAAGTACCTAGTTCATTGCCTGCATTCACTTCAGCTTTTTTTGTTCATGGATATTGTGGGTGTGGGCCAGGCATTGATTTGAGAGAGTTTTAGCATTCTTTATCAGTAGGTTTGCTTTGTATTTGTTTGTTTTTTCTTTTTGGGTCTACTTCATTTAATCGTGTTGTTGATAAAGTAGATGCCTTTTATTTGTACTTTGTAATAAAGCAACCGGTGCATTTACTTCATACCCGATATTTACATTTCATTTAAAAAATACTACTAGTAATAGTTTTAAAATCCAAAAGTAAAAAATACAAAAAGTTAACAATAGAAATGCCCAAGCAACATGGCAGCATGCCATTTGTTATACAACGAGATGGGAATCCCGCGCGTTGCCGCGGGGTGTTTTCCGAATAGGGAAAGCGTGATAACGGCCGTTAGCTACTTAACGTCAATTTAGTGACAAAGGACTGACTTTGCAATGGACGTATAGCATGAAGGACCAACTATGTAAATTATGAGAGGACTAAATATGCAACTAAACTCTGAGATGAAGAACCAATCTCGTACGAATTTTATAAGAAAATGTTAAAGATAACGGTCATTAGCTAACAGTCGTTAAATAACTTAACGACCATTAGTTATAAGGACTAAATGTGCAACGAACCTGTAAGACGAAGGACCAATTGCAGGCGGAATTAAAAAAAATTAACGGTCGTTGCTACAGTAACTAACGACCGTTAGTTACTGTAGCTGGGTAATAAAAAAATAATAAAACAATGTAGCAGTGTTGCGGGGGGGAAAGATCCCAATGAATGTATATATGTATAATTTGTACTTGCACATTTAAAATGGAAGGAAAAAAAATATATGCAGCAAGAATCGAACTTGGAATCTTTCATTGCACCAACCTATCATTTGCTTCTTATGTAGTACTTTCTTATATTTAAAATGAACAGTAATCCTAATTATCTGCAATAAACGGAGTCATACAATACAATATTGATGAAGCTGCGAACTGGATTTTATCAAGTTTGTTTTGTTAATAAGAAACATAAAAGTGTATTAAAAAATGAAACCATACGTCGCATTATATCGTATGAAAAATACAATCTGATCTATAAAGCGAGTACCTGTAAGATTGCTATATCTACGATCTTCTTCCTCGTATATGAAATGTACTCCAAGTCTGGTGGATAAAATGATAGATGTATGGTTGACTTTGAAGATATGAGTATAACTTTAACCAATAATCTTTTTGTATGACACTGACCAAAACCAAGATTAAGACATTTTAAATTGGGAAGTGATTTGCACACTCCCAAAAATGATTGGCACACTCAAATTTTGAGTGTGTTGACATTTATGTCCTCACATTGTTTGGACTTATCTTATCCTGTAAGGGTATAAATGTCAACACACTCACATTTTGAGTGTGCCAATCATTTTTGTGAGTGTGCAAATCACCTCACTTTTAAATTTAATATATGGAAAATAATTTGTAAAGATAACCTAAAGAATAAGTGGGTAGATTAGAATCATTTTGATGTTCAAAAAAAAATAAAAAATCATTTAGGGTATGCAATGTTTGTGTAATAATCGAATAAATTGAAAATCAAAACCGAACTTAACCGAATCAAGAAAACCGAACCAAATTATTAAAGAATAGAACTGAACTAAAAATTCAGTTTTCAGTTTAGATTTGGTTTTGGTTATTTGAACCGAAAACCAAACTAAAAACCGAATTTATATGTATGCTAGTTTTAGATCCCCGTGCACGCACGGGGCTTTGGTGTTAAATTAGTTTTGGGTAAAAAAATATATAAATTCATTTTAATACTCCGTATTATTATAAGATAATAACATAACAAATCATATATTCATATTATCATTAATATTAATATTATATTAACATTTATAGTTGTTGTATGATGGGAGAGATCGATCCGGTAATGCTCCATTAGCTCCTTTCCATCCAAGCTCCGTTTTGCTTCACATTTGCCTTGTTTTCAATCCTTTTGTACCTAAAAGACACGAAAACACACTTCCAAGGATATTTGTAACATTATATGTCATTTTTGGATGTTTTTGTCGTTTTGGCTCGTAAAATGAAGTAAAAGATATGTGCAAAAGGCACATATCAAATCCCCACACTAAGCAATTGCTAGTCCCTAGCAATCAAATCATATGAAGTAGAAAAGATACCAAGTTACCAAGATCATCCCCGTTATGGCTTTATTTCTACACTAGTATTTTGTATTTTTTCAAAAATCATTTTCTCGTGACGTTTGTTTGAAGAGATGTGTGCTGGGAGTTCATCAATATTTGGGACCACCGTGGTGGTCTGAGTAGTCTTCGCAGGCAACTCTACCGTTGGAGGAATTGGGGTGGTTCCCGATTCTTGGTGACCAGGCGCACTGGTTTTCTCAGAGTCTGCCTAGAGGTTAGATCTTGATAGTTCTTCCTCTGGGGATCACCACGTGTTTTTCCAACTGCGGAGTCCGCTGCCTGAGCTTTGGTTTTCGTCATCCTAGTCTAGTTGTAGGGTCCCACGGATGGCGCCACTTGTTGAATACAAAAGTTGGGCGTTCTTGTTTGGGTCCTTGTTCTCGTACCAATTAGATCTTAATGCTTTTGGAACCTAAGCACTAAGAGAGCAAACAGACACGTTATGCTTATCGAGGAGTTGTTTCCCCGATATATCCTCCGGCGTGAAGTAAGTAATCGATTTAGGGTTGTGTAAGAGAGTTTAGGGTGCAGTCGTACTTTACGAGAGCTATGATGCCCTATAATACATAATATGAAATGATAAAGGTTTCGTGCTCCTCACTCTTCGCGTGTCCAGCCGATATCGATATTCGATATATATCTCCTTAATAGGAAGATATCTATATCTAAATCCATAAATAACTTTGGGTTTGGGCCGTGAGCCAAACTGTTATCATAGTGGCCCACTCGTAATGGGCTTAAGTGGTTAGTGACGTCTTAATGTTCGGGTTTCGTGACCCGAATATTAGGACTATACGTCATCGATAT